>VZRZ01001932.1:200545-220010 GCA_013398175.1 Climacteris rufus | reverse complement strand
TTATATCGTAAAATCCTTGTGTCTGTCAGTCACTTACCTTGGATATTCTGCCTTCCCAGTATAGCTGGCACCAAGAACTTAGGGGAGATGGTCCTCTAATCTCTGCATCAGCAGATAAGATTTGGGAGCAGAGGGGCGGGGGTTGAAAACCATCCTGCCACACAGTGCTAGACATAAAGGTGAAAGTGAGAAAACTTTTCAAACCAATTAAAACCAGATAATTTTTACCTGCTTGTAGAAGCTCAGTTTCTCGGTATGGATGGATGGAGACGAGAGATCTCTTGCTTTAGGTGTTAGGAGGTTTATTGTGAAGGACTTGGGTACAGAAGGCCTGCGAGAGGCTGCTGGAGCAGCATGAGGCAGGCCAGAAAGATAGAGGGGGAGAGAGAGAGAGAGAAAGAGAGATAGGCGGGCGACAATCCAAAAAGAGAGCGAGCTCTTCTTTACAGTGTCTTAAAAAGCCTTCTATCCTGAATATTCTAATTTACACAAACCAATCTAACACAAGATACAAATTCTATGGCATTTACATACAGCCTGTAAGAATCGTTATGTTATCACACTACTTTACATTTTATGTCTTCTCTTCCTCTGTCAACCAGCAAGGTTCACTATGACCCCTGAAGTTGCTGCAGGTAGAAGGTGTTGTTCTCTAGTTACTAAGGGTTGTAATCTCAAAATATGATTTCATTTCAATTTCAGTTTCTTTTGCTAGGCAATCATACTTATAAGGCTTTCCTGATTCATCTTCCCCAACACCTGCTGGTCTATTATCACACAAGGAAAGATTAGGAATTTCAAAATGTTCAGACCTCTCATCAGTTTCTTTATCAGAATTTTGTATTTGTCTGGTCATCCTTCCCTCTGAGAATGAGTGCTTGTTAAATGCTACTAGCTTTGCTTGTTTCTCTCAATGATTAAAGACATTTGTCCTTTGAGTCACAGCACTCCGGTTCAGGAGTTCTGTCACTCTTTCCGCTGGTTCTTTCTGGAATACATTTCATTTTCATCACAGCAGCCCCCCCATGATGATATATTTTATATTTGTGATGAGCATGGTGTTGATAGCATACCAATAGTTTAGTTTTTGCTGAGCAGTGCTTACATAACATCAGGGCCAGGACAGCTGGTCCCAACTGATCAACAGGATATTCCATACCATATGGCATCATGTTCGGTATAGAAAGCAGGAGGAAGAAGGAAGAGGAGGAATGTTTGGAGTGATGGCATTTATCTTCCCAAGTCACCATTATGCATGATGGACCCCTGCTTGCCCGGAGATGGCTGAACCTGCCAATAGGACGTGCTGAATGAACTTCTTGTTTTGTTTTGCTTATGTGCAGGACTTTTACTTTACCTGTTAAGCTGTCTTTATCTCAACCCATGGGTTTCCTGACTTTTACTTTAACTGATTTTCTCACTCTCCCACCACGGAGGAGTGAGAAAGTGGCACTCAGGCTGTCCTGCTTCCTGGAGTTAAACTACAAAACTGTCCTTTTTCAGTTATTAACTGGCAGGACTGGCTGACGAATCATCTTTCCCTTTCTGCTTTTATTAATCTTCTAGGGAATTAAATTGGGTTAATCTGGTATAGCCATATGTCTATTGGTACGTACTATCAGCCCCGAAAGCAAGCTGAGATGCACTGTTTATAGCATGGTGCATTCCACATTTATCAATGCAAAATGGATACTTATGATATTGTATTTCTTTAAAAGGTTCAAAGTAGCCCCTTTTTCTGCTCAGGTGAAATCTTGACACAGAATATTATAAAAAATATGTTCATTGCTCACAATTCCTATAAACATTGTTTTTCAGAGAATGCACTTGGGATCTTTAAAGAAAATGCTTATGAGTAGTTGTCATGGTTTGAGGCTGGCCAAACATCAGGTCTCCATTACCAACCCTTCCCCCCCACTGCACTTGGACAGAGGAGAAAAAATCTTGATGAAGAGTTAACGGATTTTGGGATAAAGACCAGGAGAAAAACTCTAACTAACTAACTTCAAAGGCAAAACAGGTTCAACTTGAAGAGATTAAGTGAATTTATTGCTAACAAAATCAGAGAAGGATACTGAGAAACAAAATGAGCCCTTAAAACACCTTCTTTCCTCCCCCCCAGCCCCTCCTTCCTTCCAACCAATGGCACAGGGAAACAAGGGTGGGGTTTTTTCTGGTCAGTTCATCACCCATTTTTTCTTCCTCTATGCTGGGGAGTAGGGACTCCGTTTTTCTTCCTGCAAGCACTGTGGCATCAATCCCCTTTCCAAAACTGCTGTGACCTCATGTGAATTTTCTCCCACCAGTTTCTCCACCATGAAGTACAGTCCTTCCTAGGACATCCTGGTCCAACCTGAGGGTGAAGGAGCAAGCGAGGACTTTTTATCAATGATGACTCCCACCGGACTCGGGAGCAAGGCCTCTATATCCATTGTCAACCCCCCCACCAGACCACAGGCCCTCCTCTAGGCATCCACCCCTCCTGCTTCGGCGTGGACACCTTCCCCATGGCTGGGGGTGTATCTCTGCATCTCTGTGGGCCTCCAGGTTGCAGGGGGACACTGCATTAACATAGTCCTTACCACAGGTGGCAGGGACGTTTTGGCCTCAGTGTCTGAAGCACATCCTCCCCTTTCTTCCTAGCTGACCTTGGTGTCTCCATAGTTGTTTTCTCTTACGTGTTCTTACTCCTTCTCTTTGTCTAACTAGAACTAAAGCTGCGCAGCACTACTTTGTTTTGATTTCTTCTTAAATATGTTGTCACAGAGGTGTTACCTCCATCTCTAATTGGTCCAGCCATGGCCAGCAGCACATCCATCTTCAGAGGCAGCAGGGATTGGCTCTGCTGGACATCTGTGGAAGCTTAGAGCAGCTTTTCACAGGAGCCATCTTTTTTTCCCCCCCCCCCCCAAAAAAAAACGGGCCCTGCAAAACCAGCACTGTAGTATTGGATGAGAAGAGATATAAAAATATTTTTGTGAATTAAATATATTCAGTCAGCTCCACGATTATTTACGTCAGTCCTATTTTTCATTCTCTACAAGCAGTCAGACATTTAATCAGAAATTTAATAAAAGAACTCTTTCTAGTCTCATGCTGCTAGAATGTGTCAGAGCAATGCAATGCCCATAATGCTCACATGCTGATCAGTTCTTCTTTTCCGAAGTGTCCATATTAAATAAAAGTATTTGGCACATTTCAAAGCACATTTTCACATGTTCATAGGTATCCTGCGGCACCAAGGAAAATATCATACTGCACTTGCTGAGCTGCTATGTTGCCATTGAATATCATTTTATTGTTCCAACAGCCAGTGATTTAAAAAGCAACAAACTTTAAAATTACTAGAAGTACATCTGAAAGGCATAATTGTGTTTGATCCTGTGAATCGATGTAAACACTGTCAAGGAATATTTCTTAAGAATTAGATCTGACTTATACAGATACAAGCAAGGTCAGATTTTTTTGTTATTTTTCAAATTACTTCAGCTTCATTAACAACTCATAAAACATTAGTGGAAAAATTAAAGGAAAATGATGTTATTTCATTTTTAATTTATGTTCTGCATACTGATTTTTTTCACTTCTGAAGGTAAAAAATATCAATATTACAACATCTGCAACATGAGATATTTTAGTCAGTATTTGCTAAAGTCATATAATGGAAATCTAAAATCTTAACTTCTTTTCCTTCTTTTTAGAAGTGAGATATGTTTTTGCAAATATGGAATTATAAGTAATCCAACTGAGAGTAAAACCAGTTCAAGGTTCCAGAATCAACATTGTAATAATTTTACATATACATATATCACAGAATATTCTGAGTTGGAACTGACCCACAAGGATCATTGAGTCCAACTCCTGGCCCTACACAGGACAGCCCCAAGAATTACACCGTGTGCCTGAGAGCACAGTCCAAATGCTTCTTGAAGTCTGTCAGGCTTGGTGCTGTGACCACTTCCTTGAGGAGCCTGTTCCAGTGCCCAACCACTTTTTGAAGGGTAAAGAACCATTTCCTGATATCTGATGTAAATATTCCCTGACACAGCTTCAGGGCATTCCCTCAGGTCTTGGTACTGGTCACCCCTTCCTCTTCCCCTCACAAGGAAGTTGTAGACTGTAATGAGGTCTCCCTTCAGTCTTCTCTTCTCAAGTCTGAACAGACCAAGTGACAACAGATCTCAGCCACTGCTCATATGATTTTCCCTCAAGGACCTTCACCATCTTTGTTACTCTCTTTTGGATGCTCTCTAATAGCTTAATGTCCTTCTTATATTGTGGCATCCAAAACTGCACACAGGACTCCTGTCCCTCACCCAGGTAGCGATGCTGTGCCTGATGCACCTCAGGACACACACACAAATATATTTCTCTCTCTCTCTCTGTATATATAAATATTTAAAATAATCAGAATCAGCCCCTTCTACCTTTTTTTTGTCAGGTTGGTGGTTTTGCCATGGTGTATTTCTAGCTTAAAATGACATCAAATCTGAGCAATTACACTAGATGAATTGTAGTAAAGGATCAGACCTCACCTTTTACATTCAAAACCTGACTTCATATTATATGAAATTGAGGTTTGCTCTAATACCCAGACCCCTGTCTTTGTACAAAATAAGGACATTTCACAAGCTCAGCATAACTGCAGTTTCTGCGGAAATCTGGATATATGCCAATTTTAGGTGATGTTGAATCAGCAAAAATGTCTGAAGAATTGTGAACAAATTTGTCAAGAGATAAAAGTCATAATCTTAGCTGAAATTTAGGGTCACAGCTGCTCTGTATTACCAGCAGATTAAAAAGTGAAAGGAAGCCAAGGCACATATGTCCACCTGTCAAGCAATAAGTACTTGATACCAGGATGATGTCTCACTTTCATATGTGTTTTACATGTATGCACTTTTATGAATGTAAAGAGGTTGTTTCTAATTTCGACTTATCCCCTCCTTGTTTTTTTTGTTAGATAGCAGTCCTCATAACTCTGCTCTGGAAAGAAAGAGCATTACAGGAGTGTATTTGCCTGCTGGCAATTGATTTGTGATGCTCCTACCTGGTGTTAATTATTTTTATGAATAAGGAAACATAAAGCTGTGAAATGAGGTAGAAGAACTCAGTAGAATGAAGAATAGAGTACAATAGTCAGTGAAGAGCTGTATTGGCAAAGAACACTGGTCATCTATCTGCATAATTCAAAATATCTCACCCTATTTAATTCTAGTCAGTCCAGTATTCCATCACTAACTAGACATGTCTTCCTAAGCATACTGAGAGTTGTGTAAGTCTTGGACATGGCTGAACAAGGGGGTCCCTAGCTCATAATAAAGTCCCATTAAGAACAAAAAATCAGGCATTCCTATAATTTTCTACTTTTGCAGTGGATCCAACTAACATTCTTAGAACATTAGTACTGGATGTAGAAGACTCTAAAGCATGGTCATCATTTTCCACTGACTTGACTGCAGGAACCATACTAAAGTCTACTTTCTGCTTGAACAAAATAAAGTACTTTAGCATTTTGCATTCCATGATTTCATGAGAACTTGAAACTAATGAAATTCATCTCCACTAATCTGAAATATTTATAGTTAGTGAAAAGTTATGTTTGTTTTTGGGTGCTATTCCTCTCATCGTAAGATAAATGTCAAAAAATTTGCTCTGTAAATGTCTATTTTTGTTCCTCCTCTTAAAAAGAGTTCAGAAAAGAAGTTTTAGTGATGATGGTGTGTGTTCAAGAGGATGTCTAATTGTTTGCATATGGGAATTCAGGAATTTAAAAATACTTCATCTAGCACTGGAACACTGGATTCACAGACTACAGAACAAAAGGGAACTTTGATTACATAGTGATCACGTCAGTTGGGGAGCTGAGAGTACTGTTTACTTAATTTTTCTTTTTTATTCAGTGATTTTTTAATATAAAAATTACCCTTGGAGTAAAGACCTGAAGGCATGTCACTTCATCTTGACTATATTGTGTTAGAGACAAGCATTTTAAGTGGCTTTTCCTGTATCTTTATTATGAGACAATCTTAGATTTTGAAAATGTTTGTAGTCTTCCATAAAACAGATTCATGTCTATAGCTGACCATCGTTGTATAAATAAAGATATATTTTTTAAAAGCTATTCAGTGCCTTAGTCAAGGATAAATCATTTACATTGTCCCGAAATAATTTATCCATTCCTAATTTTTTCTGAAACCTCTTCTTCAGGTATTAAAAATAAATGCCCTAACTGATTGCTACAGCTGTTCTAGTAAATAAATTAAATTCATTAAATATATAGATTGATATTTCTTACGCAATTTTACACAAACCTCTTCCAATTTTCATGATACTGCAATTGATGCAATTACTATTACAGAAAAAGAATACATTAAAGATACCAGTGCAGAGAAACAGATCAAAGATCATATTTGGTCATTGTAGCTTTTACTGATGGATTTCTGTATACCTAACTGGAGACTATACATAACAAACAGGTATTTTTGAGTGAAGATTATGTATGAGCATAAAAGACTGAGTTAACTCTTTTTTGTCTTTCTACAGTGTTATGGTTTAAAGGTTATTTTTTTACCATAATAATTTCTTTATCTAGAAATAAAAAAGTACCTGGTTATTTAGAAATTGAAAAAGGAGTCCTAAGAACCAGTGAACGGAGTAATTTTGGCAAAATATAGAAACAACAAAAAATCCTGACTTGCTCAAGATACTGGCTGATTTATGTTTTTCCTCAGTCTCTTTGGAGAACCTTTGGATGTGAGTAAGAAACGATGGAGGTAAAAGTTTTAATTTTTATTGCATTTTTCAAAGGAGTCCACAGTTTTTATCTGTAGCCAAACAGAACAGTCGGCTAGTGAGGGTCATTCCAATGAGGATGCCCTAGCTGGAAGTTTTTTGTATCTATTCATGGCTTGCACACATATAACATTTCCTGGTAACTTTCCATGTCTCCATATTGCACTGTAAATTGCATCACATATCTTGGGCAGAGCTCCAGTTTTAGACATCCATTTAGAACTTCTAGCATTCACCCTGACCCCATATGAACCATGCAAACTTCATAACTTGTCATTATTCCTTATATGATGGGAACCTGTTTGACTTATGCCATTATCCATCTCCTTGTGGTGAAAGGGATCTGTGTATGAAGAAGGGAAGCCTGACAAAAATGGCTTTTTCCTGTGGGTCTCAGGATCTATGTATATCTTTATATTAAGTCATATCTGATTACATTGCTTCAGTTTTCAGTCTAATTTCATTTCTATAAACTCCATCCAGCTGAGATGCTAAGGCTTTCTGATATGTCTTCTCTGCTTCTTGCATCAATTACTGTTCATCTGCCCAGAGGCTGATGAGAGTGATCCTAAAGACTATTCTCCAAAAGGGAAATAAAGGGGGAGAGAAAGGAGACTGTCTGTGGTTCTGTCACTGCGCAGAGAGAAGACTGAGAAAACAGTGGCTTTTCTGCCATCAGATATAAAATATACTTGTTGTCAAATAATACACGCTGGGTTTATTTTGTTTTTTTTTTTCTTTCACTGAAAAGAACTTATAACAGATTTCCAGGATAAAATATATCCATTACCCACTTATCTAAGAAGCCAGGCAGCCAAAACCAGCACTCTGTCTAAGGTGTGTAGGATTTCCTATTATATACATAATTGTGAGCAATTACTTTAGACATAGCAAGTATTAAAGGGAAGTAAACAACCAAATTAACTTTCTTCTGTTTTAACATCTATAATTTTTTTAAGTTCTTAAATAGACAGAAAAATAATCATAATGAGTTCTCTATCTCATTTTTTTTGCTTTCAGCCTGGTCTTCTCAAGGAAGAAGACTTTTTTATCTGCCTAAATCCACTGATCTCTATAACTTTTAACCTGAGTTCTGCTAAACATGAGACAAATGTTAGGGTATCAATAACAAGTTTCATAAAAATCAGTGATCATAAGAAAAATCCAAATTTCAATGTCTGCTTTGAAAAGCTGGCAGAACTGAACATTCAGTATTTGTATTGAAACCACAGCAGGCATACAGAAAGTCCAGCGCTCAGGCTGGGCACACAGGTAAATGCACAAATTATGCAGGTGATATCGTGGATGAAAATGAATTGGGAAAAACTGACACAGGTCTTTTAAAAAAGAGATTTCAATAATTCTGCCACTCGTAGCAAATTTCTGGTTTATTTAAATGCTTATTTAGGTCCTTCACTCTAACTTTCACTTGATTACTTGCTTTAACCAGAGAAAATGAAGAAGGTCTTTATGTCTTATGTTCCCATACTTCCCAAACTCTGAATACAAACTGAAGAAGATCAACTGTGAATTTTGCCAAAGGCAAAAGGTCTTCAGGCTCTGTCTAGACATTCTTTTTCAGGTTTGTATAATCTATTACTGGGGAGGCATATGTGGCAAAAGCCACAGCCCCGCAAGCTCAAGACTGGTGGGCACAGCCTGAGGTTGCCACAGTCTGAGGCATTCTCCCTGCTCAGGGTGAATTTTTGGTTCACCCCCAACGTTCCTTGTACCTTAGTTTACATATTTCGGTTGGTTGCTACATTACCTAATATTTTGCATAAGGTTATGTTCTTGAAATTTCATTACAGTTCAACTCTCTATTGGTTATATGTTAATCCTTGTACCCCAATTGGTTACTTTCCCCTGCTTGTATCCCCATAAATCCCCTGCTGTCCCTAAAACCTGGCCTTTGGTAGCTGAAGGCTTCAGCTCTCCCGGACCCCTGCGCCGCCTCTTCTGGACCCCGGACCCTCTCCTACCTTCCCTGCTGCTTCTCCTGGGAAATAAAAGAGCTGGAAATCACTCCAAGGCCCTTCTCTCAGGTCTTTGTCCTTGCCTGCGCCTGCACCATCAGCCCGGGGCTCTCTCTCTCACAGAGGAGCCAGCACGAACGAGCTGCCGGAGGACACCCTGTGTTTGGGGAAACTGCAAGCTGCAGCCCCCAGGAAACCAGGGTCACTCCCAGAATAATGCAGAGTGGCCTCGAGCAGGCCCCCAGAGCCAGCATTATATTACAGTGTCCCACTTTGCAGATTGGCACCTAGTATATATTAGGGCACCTGCTATTGGAACATGCAAGTGACTTTTCTTTGTACAGAAACCAGGGAAAAAGGAGCTGGCATATGCTTCATTTAGAGTTACCTTGCTCTGATATAAGATTAGGATGGAGTAAAAGCAGCTCTGGAACCTGAAAAATACAGTCTTATATATGTATTTAAATATAGAAAGGAAATAAATATTGAAATAAAATATTTGCCTGTTTTATAATAAAGATGGTACAAAAATTTGCATGACACTTACTGGATAGGATACTT
Organism: Climacteris rufus; assembly: GCA_013398175.1. NCBI lineage: Eukaryota > Metazoa > Chordata > Aves > Passeriformes > Climacteridae > Climacteris > Climacteris rufus. The sequence goes on along the minus strand of VZRZ01001932.1, from coordinate 210,678 downwards.
TTTAAAGACCTGTATTGCATGTCTTTCATTACCTATGTTAAATTATTCCACTAAAGATTAATCACATTGAACAAAACAATGGAAAGGATCAGAGAAGCAATGACTGGTGAAGGAACCCTGGCAACATAGTCAGTGAATGTGTATATTGGCTCAGCTACTCCTTAAACTCTTTAAAATACAATTATTAGATATTTTCCCTGGTGGGAAGCTCACCAAAATGAGTCAGCAAAATAAATTCCTCAGAAAACCCTGCAAACTAAATGAGGTTATTTTCTAAAGGACAATACGACTTCCTATAGGATGCAGTGAGAAGAGAATTTTGGACCAAAAAGAAAGACATAAAGACATGACTTTAATATAAAATTTGGTCTGAAGTGTTCTAAGAAAATTGTGAAAATGTGTGAAATTTATTACTGGATGTTTAGGGAAAGGATCAAAGGCAGGGATGAAGGTGTATTGGAACAAGTTGGGCAGAGGAAGAGGGAAAAGGGAAAAAGTCACTGGTCAGTGCACTTGTATGAAGCCCTCTGCTTGATGACTGAAATCTTTCTTGTTATGAAAGAAGACTGAAGTCTTTCTTCTTATGACACTCTCCTCCTTTTTTCCAGGTGTGTCTCTCTGTCTTCTGTGTTCATATGTGCACAAGGCACTAGAGAACTTCAAGCTGGATGAGTCAATGAGTAGAGTAAGGGATGTGAGTGACCTTATCCAGAGAGGCAGGCCATGGATCTGATACCAAATAGATTCAGATTCAAGGAAGTAGAGTAGACCAGGCTCTGGGCCAAGCTACTCAATAAAAGCACCTTGTGCTTGTGCATATTCTATAAGTAGATTTAAACCAAATCAGCTGAAAAGGTGGAACAGAAGTGGGTGTGCTGTTCATGTTTATGCGACCGCTGTTTTTATCTGTGTGACCAGCTGTATTTGTTTGTGAATCAGGAATATGTGCTCAGACTCATTACTGGCTGAACCTGAGGACATGAAGCCAAAGCAACCTCCTATCCATCTGGCAGGAACAAGAAGACATCTGAAAGTGAAAGAGGTGATGTTATATGTGTCAGGGAGTAGCAGAAGTGAGTTACTCTGCAAGGCAGTGCAAGTCGGAAGCTGAGGGTGGCAGCAAAACAAGGCAGAACATTAACAAAACCAGCAACTGAGTAACAAGAGCAGGTCTGATGTTGGAAGCCGGGTTCAGGCAACAGTCTGGTGGTAACCGTACAAGGCCATACATGGCTGCTCAAGGCTTGGACAGGTGCACTCTTTGCTGGGTTATAAACTGTCTGGGTGGCCAGACCCAAAGAGGTGTTGAAAGGTGCTACATCCAGCTGGGAGTCAGTCACTACTGGGGTTGCTCCTGGGGCTAAGTGTTGGGGCCAGTTCTCTGATTAAATCTTTATCAGTGATCTGGATGAGGGAATTGAATACACTCAGTCAGTTCACACCAAGTTGCCTGGAGGTGTTGATTTGCTGATGAGTAGGAAGGCTCTGAACTGATGTATCTCTTCAGCCTGAACTAATGGACTGAGGCCAATTGTATGAGGTTCAACAGGGCCAAGGGCCATGTCCTGGACTTGAGTCACAACAACCCCATGCAATGCTACAGGCTGGAGGAAGAGTGGCTGGAAAGCTGCCTGGCAGAAAAGGACATGAGGGTGTCAGTTGACAGCTGGCTGACCCTGAGCCAGTCATGTGCCCAGGGGGCTAACAAGGCCAATGGCATCATAGCCTGTATCAGAAACAGTGTGGCCAGCAGGACCAGGGCAGTGACCATCCCTCTGTACTCAGCACTGGTGAGGCTGCACCTCAAGTGCTGTGTTCAGTTTTGGGCCTTTCACTAAAAAGAACACTTTGAGGTGCTGGAGTGTGTCCAGAGAGGGGTGACAAAGCTGCTGAATGGTCTGGAGCACAGGTTTTATGAGGAGCAGTTGAGGGAACTGGGGCTGTTTAATCTGGAGAAAAGGAGGGTCAGGGAGGATCTTATTGCTCTCTTAGACCACCTGAGAAAACATTGTAGTGAGGTTATAAAGATACCCAGATCTCCTTAATGTGTTTGATGAAGTAAGTTCCGTTTTGATAATGAAGTACTAAGTATAACTTTTTACCACCTTATTCCCCTACTGAATAATTCTAGTTATTTTCAACTAACATCTGCTAAATTATCCCCAAAGTGCTCTGTTTGTATCAACAGAAGCTGTTGTGCTGACAAAGACCATCTTTTCTCCCATCAAGAACAAGGAAATATAATACACATAATACACAAGTAAAAGATTTCAGAGCCAACCAATTTTACCGTACTTATAGCACATAAAGAAAGACACACAGAACTAAAATAAACATACATACTAAGGAGCTGTATTCCATGCCCGTCTCTGTCCTATGGCAGTATACAATGTTCCAGTGCTCTGTCATCTGCACAGTAAAGTTCTTCCTCATGTTCAGGAGGAACTTTCTGGGCATCAGTTTCTGTTTGTTGCCTCTTGTCCTGTTGCTTGGCACCACTGAGAAGAGTCTGGCTCCACCCATTCTTCACCTTCTTTCAGATACTTGTAGATATTGATGAGGTTCCCTCTTAATGGTCTCTTCTCAAGGCTGAACAGGCCCAATTCTCTCATCCTTTCCTCATAAGAGAGATGCTGCTGGCCCCAAATCATCCTTGTTGCCATCCACTGGACGTGCTCTAGGTGCTCTCTAATACAAAGGAGCCCAGAACTGGATACAGCACTCCAGATGTGGCCTCTCCAGGGCTGACTAGAGGGGCAGAATCACCTCCTTTGACCTGCTGGCAATGCTTTTCCTAATGCACCCAGGATTCTGTTGGCCTCATTGGCAACAAGAACACACTGGGTCATGGACAGTTTGTTGTCCACCAGAACCTCCAAGTCCTTCTTCACAGAGCTGCTTTCCATCAGATCTGCTGTTCAGCCAGTTCTCAATCCACCTCACTGTCAACTCATCTAACCCCCAGTTCTTGAGCTTTACTATGAGGATACTTGTCACAGTTTGAATTCTGGACAAACGTTTGGCATTTGTCCAGAGTTCAAACCACGACAATACTGAAAGAGAAGACCTAATTTCTGGAAAGCTCTTTTCTATATTCAGTGAAACTCATGGTTGTTTGTTGCCTTGCTTCTTGCAGTTGTGAATGTTTTTGCTTTTGTAGCTAGTTTCACACAGTCCTTTCTGTAAACATAGCTATGTTATTGTAACTGTATCTTATCATTCACATTCCTTTCTCATGGACACAGAACTTTGATGGACATTTCCTTTGACCACTGTAATTGAGGGAGGAAGAACTGAATTCCTCCAATGAATAGTGATTTCCAAATGGATATAAAAAATAAAGAAGGCGGGTCTTGCCCCCCTTCCTTCCTTCTCTCTGATCCCGGAAACAGGTGTCTCTGGCTCGTCCTTTTGTGGCAATACTGTGACAGTTGTTGATATGATGGTTTACATTGTATTAGATATTGCAGTCTAGTAAACATCTGCCTTTACTGCTCTAAACCACCTTAAAAGGTAGAGGAAGATGTTAAAATGACAGAGTTCGAATTGTCAAGCAAATTGTTATTATCAAGGAACATAGTTGTCATGGGCTTCCTTTACAAACAATGGAGACAAGTGTTGTAGGAGATGAATCAAAAGTGTGTCCCTGCTCAAATATCCCACTGAAGATGTCTGTCATTCTTTTCTGTGTGTAAGAAAAATAGAGACATAGAACAAATTAAAATCTCAAAAAGATACCCAAAGTAGATAGTGTTAGCAAGTTAGCCACCACTCTTATACTATATTTTCACTTTCATTTTAATTTCCCTTTCAAATAGGGCTTTCTATTTATATTTATTAATATTATAGATGCATTATGATTACAAATGAGTACCAGCATTGACCTGCTGTTGCCAATTAAAATAAAAGACCTACTTGCAGTTAGGGGAACTTCTGAAGTCATCGCAACTCCTTGAGACACAGGGAACTAAAAAAAGAAAAAGTTAAGAATAATTCATCTCTTGTTATTGAATAAGGGTGAGAAAATAGTCCAATCCTCTACATCATATTTCTTTGTTCTTGAAGAACTGTTGTATTTTTAATTTTGTTTTGTGTCACCTGAAAGTCATGCATTATGTATTGGTGATCCACCAAGTTGTACATCAGTGAAATACTTTGGGGATTGTAGTAGTTTTTTGCATGGAAAGACTCAGATGAAAAGAGTGTTGTTGCTTGTAAGCAATAGTATGGTGTTATGTTCAAGGTAGGAATTTCAAATTAATATCTGAAGGTGCCTGAAATGAATATCATAGTGAAACTTAAATTATTTACCAACTTTAAATTGTATGTATGAAAGAGTAAATAACCAACAAATCAATAAAAAAGCAAGTGATAAATTTACTGTGGAGTACAAAACCCATGAAACTCACATTTGTAAATTAGTATCCTGAGATATTAATATTAAACTCAAATAACCGGAACTAACAATATCAGAAAAGTGATTATGACTGACAGTATGATCAGAAACACTGCAGATCTCATGAGAAATAAAAATTTACGTATGCAGTACACGTTACAAGTCTATTGCACCTTTCAAATATGAATCTTCCATGTGAAATAGCATCTTTCAAGGTTATTTTTGTGCTACTCAGATTCTGTCAATACCACATATATCTACATTCAAAGTTGAATTTGTTGGCATTTATTTTGCTCTTTGCATCTATTCACATTTCATAAACAGATAGGCATACACTTTTAACAACTTGTCCCAGAGGCAAGAGCATAAAGAAGGTCGTAAGAAAAACAAAGCACGTTATTCTAAATAAAAATTAAGACAGGGAATTAGGAAGTTCTAAAATCTTACAGCTTAAACTACCACAGAACAAAGGAGCAGGAGAACAAGATGTTCACCTATGGGTTTAAGAAGGGAAGAGTCACTTTCTTTCATAAGGGATTATTTATTTCAGTTTTATGGCTTCTGTGATGCATTGAATTCTTGACGTTGTTATAGAAAATCAATGGAATTCAATTTGAGAAAGTTGTGTTGCATGCATTCAAACCTGATGGTTGCATAAATCAGTATTTCTGTTAAAAAAAACCAAAACAATTCATTTGTCTAGCATTTGTATAGCACATTCATTTGTATAACTTTTAACTTCTTTTTTAATGACAGGTGTGATTGATAATTTATTTTTCTTCAGATGGACTTCAATTGCCAGTTGGCATTCAACTACCCTGTTAAGCTGAGCAATGAATGATATCTCTTTATAAAAACTGATTAGGAAACCTGCCTTCAAAGCATTTTTACTTATTGAGTTTTTCACAAAGGGACACTGAGGTGGAAGATATTTATGGTAATAGAAAAAGCAACATAACCTTTCTTTTCATTCAGATACATTCATTCAGAAGCATTTACATAGCACAGTTGAAGCATTTCTACTGGCCCTAAAAAAATTACAATATGATAAAATAATACAGTTTTTCAGATATTGCCATTATTCATTAAAATAATTCATAAGTCAGTGTACTTGATTTGTTAGCAGTTTACAACACAATTAATGTTCAGAGTAAGAGATTAAGAAAATCAATCTAATTTCAATACAGTATATATAGGAATTAGGCCAGATGTTCAGGAAGTGAAAGTCTATATGGCACTCCCAAAAGTAGTATAATAATATTTTTTTTATAATATATTTAAACCATTCATTTAAGAGGACATATTCTGATTCACTAAAAGAAGGATTTTTTAGATCAGATTAGACCACAGATACATCAGATTTTCAGGATAAAAACAACACCTGAAAATATAGGAAAAAAATGAAGCATACCTATTGTGACACTTACCTTGGGAGCACTGCAATAATGTGGCTGAGAATTGTTTTCCATAATGCAGTGATCATTTACTACCTGCCACAGAAGGTTTGGTTAGTCACTTGTCTCTGCTTTGCTTAAAACCATAAAGATTGATTTTCTATTAATGGCCTATACATTTAATTGGCATACAGTGTCATTCTGGGTAGTTTTCTATTAATGAATAGCTGAAACGAATTGCAAACCTCGTAATGATTTGAACAAATTTATGCTATGTACGTTTTTCTGTCATATCATCATTATCGTTTCTGCTAGCTTTTAAAAAATATCTCAGAGTTCCAGAAGGCCACCTCTAATTCCAATTATCATAACTTCTGTCCTGGAAGACTATACAGGGAGTGTGTCTTTGTTCATAAATTTACCTATCCTTCTATAGGTTTATATATCTCAAGGCAAGATTATAGATTTGTACTTTGCATTTATCTTTTCAGCTGAAGGAAAAAATTTATTAACTTTTTTAGCACCTACAAGTGCCTATTCTAATTAACCATTCCCACAAGTAAAGTACATTATACACAGATATCCTTTGGATTTAGGATACTTGCATAGGGAAAATCTCAAACACTGTCCTTAACTCCAGCCTGGAGTTCCATGTGACGCTTTTAACTCAAAATTAATATTAGCATAGCATAACATAATATAACATGTAACATAATAATTGAAGACATAGTAACAGCAAGCCCATGACTCTCTCTCTAGGAAGAAAATTGTCACTAAGTAAACGTGTATTAGATATGCTATATCACAGTAAAATAAATATAAGAGCGGACACATGTCTTTATTCTGTTGCTCATGAAAAAATCACTACCATACACTGCTGTGGTTTTACCAATGTTTCAAAATAGATTTTTTTTTAACTAGCATGCATAAATATTATCAATACCTCTTTTTAAATCTTAACTCCTAAAATGTTTGTATTTTATTGTGGTTGATTAGTTTATTTTTTCCCTCTCTATTAATTCAAAGATAATTTTACTTAATTAGACGCAGTTATGTTGAAATTTTTTCTCCAAAATTAATGCATCTGATGTTGAATTTCCAACTTCAATTTTAGCATTTAGCTGAGAACGATGGAAAAGGTAATAAATTATCCTATGGAGTAAAGAGAATAGTTGCCTCCACAGCTAACATATTTGCATCAAATTTCTGAAACATATATTCTCAGTGTACTGGGTTAGCAATTTATAATACTTATACTGATTATTTAAATAAAAAATTATACTGATTTATACTACCCATCAGGGGTTAAAGGACTGCATATTATTTATTTTCTGGGAAACTTCCCTTTAATTAACTGTATAAACTGTTCTTTTATTTATGTGTATGCAGATTGCTGCATGCAAGTGAACTCTTTCTATAACAGTTTGCATGAACATAGAATTGACTTGAGAGACATGAATAAATGAATTAGAGTTGCATTAAAGCAGTTAGAGATGTTTGGCTACTCAGATGAAATTAACAGCTTACACTGTAATTCTACAAGTCATTGTGACACTAGAAGTGGTCTTTCGTGAAAAGCAACAGTAAGTATACTCCAAAGGGTCAGGAAACTTTAAATTGAACTTTAATCCTGGTTCAACTTCCTAGTCATTCTTTAGCACTTTTGTCATAAGTTATGTAGATGCATAAAAATCATTGAAATTAGTAATTTAGATATCCTTTGACAAAAATATTTATTTTCAAGTTAATCTAATTGCTATGCTTACCTTCATACACCTAAACTATATGTATTGAAGCTTTTGTTATAATAATATAGTAACTGTAAGCTTTTCTTTCCCTCCAGATATATATATCCTACTAGGAACCTCATTTTTTTCTTTTACTTTTTCTCAGTTATTGCATTCTCTCAAAGGTTATGTTCTTAGATGTTCCAGCTTTATAACTAGATACCATGAGAATTGAAGCATTATTTCGGATGATTCTGTACATGCTTGAAACTAAAATCATCCACATATATTTTAAAAGAGAATATCTGTAAAGTGATATAAGGAATTTCCTCTAGCAGAATAAGATATTTCCTTGCATAGCATTTCCAAATTCCAAACCTTACCCTTAAAAGTACGCATTCTTCAATGCAGAGATAGGAGAGTCAGTGATAGATTAAAAATGAAAGAAGGCGGCAAATATGTGCTAATGTCCAAAACCTGGAAATTAAGAAATACTTTCTTTTCAAGTCTGTGTGTTCATAGGGAATTTTAAATAAGGCTTCATGAGGACTCTAGTGATACAGCTTCCCTAAGTAAATTTCCTGTTGAGGTGTCCAATCTTCTTGGCTTTTTGAAACATCTTTTAAATCTTCAAATTACTTCATTCTGGAAGGTAAATTTCATAAACATAAGAGAAGTAACATGGAGAGGACCTCTAAAAGTGCTTTGTCGATGGCAGTAAACTGCTACTCCACAAGGGCTCAAAGCTCCTATCATTTTGGACAGGGGCTGAGAACATAGCTAAGACCAACCAGGGCCAACCTCATCCATATTCTCACTCTGGTGGATATCTACTGAACAGCTTCCTAGAGAGGAAGAAATTCTGCAGTATCTTCTATGCCAATCCTTCCCTTCTTCAAAGCTTGTGATGCAGCCCAGCTAAAGACACCCTCTTTGAGCTGACCACAAGTTGCATGCAGAAGATAATAGACTGAGAATTCCTGCTGTAGATTGAGGTGGAAAAACATTAAGTAACATATTCTGAAACAAAATGCATTTGGTAGGGCAAATTTTATGAAACAGAAATAAATTGAAAGTCTGACTTATGGCTGATATCCTTATTTTTACAAAAGCAGATTTTAAAACGTGGATAATATTCGTTAGAAGATTTTACCCCATCACTGCATTACAGAAAGACCCCAAAGTCACAAATACTCATTGAAAATTTCTTCTAACCTCCTTGAGGTCTGTCATGCCTGCTGTCTTCTGCTTCAGGGCCAGGCAGCTAAAACAAGAACTCAGAAAAAATATTTCCAAGATTTGGGTTCAGTAAAGGACACACTAGACAGCCTGTGCACTTCTTAGAATTTCCAACGATAGTTTATAAATTCACATATATTTGGATGAGGAATGTCTTATTATACAATCACTTACAATCAGATTCAGATCAAGTAAAGTTAAGGAACACATGTAACTTATTCCTAGAGCATTCCTTGTAAGCATATTGTAAGCGGCTGATATAAATTCTGCAGAACTCTTGCAAAAAATAAAGTAAATCAGTGTCCTATTTTTCATCCAGATTCAAAATTTACATTTCAGATCTTACAAATGAAGCTGGATGTTCCTCTCCTTTCTCTAAAACATTTTATTCCAGGCCACTACTGACCTTTAAATTAGAATTATAGAATAATTCAGGTTGGATAGGACCCCTAGAGGTCATCCAGTTTATTCCCTTCACAAAACATGGCTAACTTCAAAGTTAAGTGTTATCCCACTGTTCAGTGTCTTATTCAGTTTACTCTCTGAATAACCTGTACCAGGGCTTAAATACTTCCTGTGGAGAATTTTTCTCTGATACCTAGTAATAATTTTCCTTTCCTTCAACTTCTGACCTTGACCTCTTGTCCTTTCACTGTGAACACCAACAGGTCTGTATCCTTTATGACCTCCTATTAAGTACTCAAAGACAGCAGTCTTGAAAGACATCCCTCTTTAGTTTCACCGGTTCTTTCAGTGTCTCCTGTAACTCTTATGCCTGAGCCCCCTGACCCTCTCTGTGAGTATTCTGGACTCTCAGTGTCTTTCTTCTACTGGCAAGCCCAGAACCTGAGGCAGTATGACAGACTTGGGTCATAGAGGTGCCACACAGAGAGTAATAATCTTCACTTTCAATCTGCAGGCTACATTCTTACTTATGTAACTCAGTAGTTAGTTGGCTAATATGTCACAAAGCTGTACTGCTGATTCATGTTCAAATTATTTTTCACTACCATACCCAAGTTCTTTTCTAAAATGTTGTTCCCCAGTGGTAGGGACTAGTGTGTGGGACTGCAGAGCATCTGGTTCATTAAGCTTTTTAGGTCAAGGACCTTTAATAAGGTGAAGTAACAGGGAAAGAGATAAACAAAACATACAGACACAAAAATCTGATAAGTGATTAACAAGACAATAATGAAGTGGTTTAGCCCCAGCCAACGGCCAAGGCCCCACTAGTACTGCTTTTTTCCCCCTTCCGAATAGAACTGTGTTACTAAACTCATGATAAATGCTGGTAGAGGAGCAAAATCAGGCTGAGACAAGGTCAGAGCTTCTAAGTGATAAAGTGAATTTATTACAGAGTCAAAGGAGCAAGCAAAA
>VZRZ01001932.1:158177-200015 GCA_013398175.1 Climacteris rufus | reverse complement strand
TCCCTCCTGCACTGTCTCTGGTCTAAGTTTGATTAAAGCTTCTCACCACAGGTTTTGAAGATGTATCAGTTCCGATGATGCAGGAACCTCCTCCTCCTCCATTGCTTCTCTTCTTTGGCAGACTGGCAGAGTTTGCTGGCTTTTATATCTGATGTTTCAGTTGTTTTTCCTAGTTATTTGCTGTACTCCTTCTCCCCTGCCTAATCTACTAACTACATGACTACAGGGTTACATGGCACGCGCCTGCGTACTACAGAGATTGCTTCTTAAATATACTGTCGCAGAGGCGTTTCTGTCCTTCCTAATTGGCCCAACTGTGGAAAACAGCACATCAATCTCCCAGGAGCCATCAGAGATAGGCCCTGACTGGACAGCTTTGGGAGCTTCTGGAAGTTCCTTACAGGAGCCATCTTTTGGCCCCTACCACACCCAAAAAGCTAGACTCCCCAAACTTCTCAAACCACCATAATTGATAATTAAGTTGATATTTAAGTTTAATTGATATTAAACTGATAATTAAGACCAAATCACTACAGGTGCTAATTGATGGACTGTTAAGAAACACCAGGCCCAGCTTTAAGGAGAGCCAACCTGAGTTTTGCAACAGAGGGGGAAACTATAGGACTATGAATATTACGGAATTTGAGGGGGATCTGTGGGACTATGCAAAATTTATTAAGGAGTGTAGGTGAAGGATTGAGGTGGAGAAAAACAAGGACAAGGACGAAAAATAAAGGAGAATAGAGAGGTGGATAAAAGGGACCTATTGTGCATAAGTCAGTACTACTGAGTTCTGCCACATGTTGTTAATATAGTTCCACCCAGATTGTTAATATACTATTGATTCCTGAAAAATACAATGCATTGAAAGATTTTGAAACACTATTACTTAAAATCTGGTGATCCTGTCAATTTTGATCAATCCTATCTACAGACTATCTCTCATCAATTTGTCAATAAGGATACCATGTAAGACCTTGATAAACTCAAAGCAATTGTTATGCCCTGCTTTGAAAATTTCATCACAGAAGAAAATCAGGCTGGTCAATAGTGTAGCCATGGTAAATCCATTCCAGTTGTTTCCAATCACTTTAAACCTGAACAAGGCTTCCAGTTCTGTAGTTCCTCAGAATCTCCCTCTTGCTTTTTGATGCTCAGGATGACTTTTGCCTTTTTGCAGAGATTAGAGATTGTTCTGGTTGTCATCACCTTCGAAATGATGAGAGGGGCTTGCAATAATATCAAACATCTTTCTCAGAAGTGTTAGACATAAGAAGAATCAAATTCAAATGCACACCAGTAATTAGATTACTGTTAATAATAAACAGATAGAAAGATATTTTACACAGGTTATTTTACCACTGACATGGAATAAATTACAGTACATGCATAACAGGATTTGTCATGTATCCTGATAAACCTGAAAATGCCATTGAAAGAATGTGTGCCAGATCAATTAAAATGTCCTAAAGTTGTCAGAAAACCACATCCCTGAAAACCTCAATGAGAGGTTATCTTGTCTAAGGATGTAAAATACACAGTCACCAGATGACAGCAGATACACAGGCAGAAGTCACAGACCGAGCTATTAAAAAAAAAGTGTTGGCCGTTTGCTGATAAGCTTGAATTCAACCTAGTGATAAACCAGTTTTAGAGCACAACAACAGCAATGTGTATGAGTTAGCCAGATAGATGAAGTGATCCTACCAGAGGGGTATAGCAGGACTCCCCCGTTAGAAGAACAAAGTTTCTTGAAGTAAGGTATGAAAAAACAGTACCTTTTGTTAAATCGTTTGCAAAGACTGTGCATATAACTGTATACTAATACAGTGTGCTAGTTTTGACTAGGACCAAGTTAATTTTTTTCCATAGTAGCTGTTATAGGGCTAAGTTTTAGATTTGTGCTGAAAAGAGTGTTGATAACAAAGGGATGTTTTAGCTACTGCTGAGTAGTGCTTACACAGTGACAAGACCTTTTCTGCTTCTTACACCATTCCACCAGTGAGGACACTGGGGTGCATAAGAAATTGCAAAGCAACATGACCAGGACAGCTGACCTCAACAGACAAAATTTCATACCACATGGCATCATGCTCAGCATATGCAGCTGGGATAAGAAGGAGAAAGTGGATGGGACACTTGGAGTAATGACATTTTGTCTTCCCGAGTCACCATTACACATAATGGAGTCCTGATTTCCTAGGGATGGCTGAATGCCTGACTGCTTGCAGGCAGGCGTGAATAAATTTCTTGTTTTGCTTTAATTGTGCATGTGGGTTTTGCTTTACTTATTAAAGTGTCTTTATCTCAATGCAGGAATTTTCTAAATTTTTTGCTCTTCTGATTCTCTCCTTCATCCTACCCTGTGGAATTGAGTGAGCAGCTGTGTGGGTCTTAGCTGATGGCTGGGGTTGAATAATGATATACCAGAAGCGCAGTTGTCTTTAAGCTTTAGACTGGCAGTTAAATTTGGATGCAATAGTACCCTCAGATGTATCCTACGTGATATCACTGGGCTGTGTATATCCTGTTTGTCAAAATGGTGTCTACCTTGAACCTTTTCTGTAGTTAGTACAACTTCTGTCTGAATTCTGTCATCAAGCATGGAAGTCTAAGAGACCTGTTGCCAGACTTTACCGGTAAAGACTTAATTAAAGAAGACATTGATTACCTCAATGAGTTTTCCCATGTTCTTCATCAGTTGGTTGCCTGAAGATTCCCTGATCTTTTTTCTGCCATATATTTATAGAAGCCTTTCTTGTTGTCTTTCACAACTCACTACTTGGAAATTCAACTGAGCTTTGTCATTCTGAATTCCAACCCCACATTACATGGCATTTTCTACATATTCCTCTTGGGTGTCTTTTCTCCACTTTTATCTTCCATATGCTTTCTTTTGGCATGTAATTCAATCAGGGTGGCTTCCTGCTATGCCTACTTAATTTTATGCTTATTGTACAGAGTACTCTAGTGCTTTAATGAGTTTGTCCTGAAAGATCATTCAGGTCTTTTGGGCCCCTGCAGAGCAAGATGCCATAAAGTCCAGCCTAGCAGTCCCCTGAGCAAGCTGATGCTTGCATTCAGTAGAACCACTTTTTTTTGCTTCTGTGTACTTTCCTCATTTCCCTCACTAAATTCTTTTATATCACAGTTATAGCAAAGTTTCTATCAGCCTTTCTGTCCACCGTCACTTTTTCTTATGTGTCAGAAGTAGGTGCAACAGTGTCTCCCTTAGGCTCTCCAGCACCAGCAAAGAACTGTCTCCAAAACATTCAAAAAATCTAGATTTCTTGCACCTTTTTTTTTGTATTGTATTCCTAACACAATCAGGGTGTAGAAGCTTCACATGAACTGCTCCATGTCCTCATGAGATTTCATGTTCAGTAGGCAAATTCATAAGTTACCTTTTGGTGCTTGACCATAGGTCACTCTGTTTATGAACACCACATCTGAAGCACACTGTCTGCCTCCTACACTGTACTCCAACTAAATTAAAAAATATTAATCCCACAGGCAAAATTTTGTGAAGTTTCTCTGGCACTGATATCAAGCCATGCAACCAGAAATACCAGTATCATTGGTAGACACACCGTCTGTGGTGAAAATACATGAATTAACCAGAAAGTAATAAGAGGGGAAAGAGCAATTGGCATTTTTCCTTTGATATAATGTTGCAGAAAGATTAGAAATACTTTGGAGAAAGAAAATAGTTTGGTTCTTGAGACTACCATTTTAACACAGTGCCACATGACCCAACACTCTCAGACTTCAGTGTGACCCCAGACTTTGTGATTCTTTGTCATATAAATATGAAATAATACTTATGATTAAGGTTTAACCACCACTCTTCACATCCATTCAGAGTCATAGTCAAAACCTTGTTGTGGCGAAAAGGGACATCCTGTATCTATGAAGACAAAAATTTATTTTTAAACTAGTCCATGTTTTAAGAGTCAATCTGTAACAGAACATTCAGCTCCTATTAAAAGCTCATATTCGTCCAAATTCAAACAGAAATGGCTCATGCACAAGACTTTAAAAATTGTTACACAAGAGAACTTTCTAATATCTATATATTTTTCTCTAGTATTAAGCTCATCCTTCAATGTTCTTCTGTTGTCAGGAGTCAGCGCCTTCCCATCAGTCTTAAGCTTGTTGAGCTTGTTTGAATGTGTTTTCTTACAACATTCTGCTTCTTTCCTGCTGGTACCCATCCCAAGTTTTCAGGTTGCACAATAGACATTCTCTCTGCCTCCAGCCTCACTATAAAGCCTCAGAAAACAAACAAACAAACAAAAAGTCCAGAATCAAAACAAACTGAGACTATTCCTCAAACCCTGCACTGTTACGTACATACAAAGACTATGGCTTTCTTATTAATACTAGCTGACTCCTATTTATTATGGTGCACAAGCTTACAAGTGCTTGGTACTAAAAAAGCAAAATACCCAAGATCATTGATGGAAAAAAGTCAACCAGTCCTTTAGGCTACATTTCATAGACTATATATGTCTCCATTGCAACAAGAATGTGTGCGAGAGAGACAAAGAAGGGGAAGGAAGGAGAAGTATCTGTTTTCATGAGATCTGTGTCTCTCTCATTCAAGTGTGTGTTCCAATCAATTAACTGTCACACAAAAGGTGGATCCTATCATCACTTGATAAAAAGAATAAGTTCTACCTGCTTCAATGAAAAAAAACCGAATTAGATGACTACCATCAGAAGATGATCCCAATTTCCAGGAGTCTTCTTAATTTTGTTTTCACAAATGCACACAATATATAATTCAGACATTGAGACTTTATTTCTTTGTGCAATGGGAAATCAGGAATCCTAGAAATATTTTTTAGGACATGAGAACAATTTCCTATTCTGTTCTATTAATAATTCTTGATGTTTTTTTCCTTCACCACATTAAGGAACAAAGGATTTTAAAACACCTATAGTTCTTCCTCAGGCTCTTCAAAGCTATGCTTGAACTTTTTAACTCTTCAAAATTGCTTCTTATGAGATTTAACTACAAAAGGCTTTTTTTTCTACTCAAGTTTTAATCAAAGTAACATACAATTTTACTTAGCTTTAAGTTCGGTATTCATTTTCTAAACATATCAGTAGAACTGTCTTGGTCATACCTAAAGTTTTAAACACTGGAAGCCAACCAAGCCTGCTGAATTGACCATCTTCGAATAAAGGAGGCAAATTGTCAGGTCTGCTCCAAAACCAGTGACTCTCTCCATAAAACAATCTGTGGAAGGCAAAGAAGTGAAACTAAAACTATCTGAGACCCCAAGTGGAGCAGGGGTTGTCTTTCAAGAATTTCACAGAAGTATCAGGACACTGCAAGGGTTGAATGTTCCTTGTGAGCTGGTATACTGGGGGCATCAGGTCACCCTCCATGGGATCCATCTTGACAGGTCCTGGCAGCCAGGGATCACCCTACCACCCTCCACAGGAGCAGGGTAGCCAGGGGGCACAGGGTCAGGCCCAGCCCAGGACATGGGACATCCCTCTGGGTACAGGGGCAGGTAGAGACCAAGCTATTGCATGGACCCACAGGTGGGCCTGGGTCAGCAGTGCCCATGGGACCTCACTTACTTTGATAGCAACTGCTCTTTGATTTTGTTTGAAATACCCATTCTCCTTGAATTAACTGGCAGAAAACTTTAAAAAGAAAAAGAAAGTTTAGGTTACAGAGGTGTTAGGAAATCAGCTTAGATTCAGCAGGATATATGTCATGGTTTTTAAAAGTAATTCTATTTAAAAACATGTAACTTCATATTAAAAATAGTATTTTAGAGGTTAATTCATATTTTCAGTAGGGTGTTTGGTTCTTAAGATTTTTTGTAGAACTCTTATTTGTTTATACTTGATACCCTAATTTTAAATTAACAGTTGGAAAGCTCACTTTCTTGTAATTGACCCTCTTTGACATTTCCTTATCATACGCCATGTGGCAATGAAATAATTGAAAATTAACATGACATTACTGCAGCAGAATTATAGAAAATTCTTTCTAGTATATATGCCTTCTAAAGACATATTTTATATCAATTTTTTTTTTAATTATTGTAACCTTAGCTTTCTTTTCTAAACATATTAAATAGAAGGGTAGTCAGACATACTTTTACAGATCATATGTTTATGATCTTTGCATCTGGTCTTGATACTAATTGAATCATTATTCCACAATGGGCCAGACTATATACTGTTTCAAGATTTCTATAGTTAATGTTAAAATATTTATTTCCTAATTTTATTTGCTGAATTAATTTTAAATATCAATTAATATTAGTAAATATTTAACTGGAAAAAATCTTTTCTCTAAGAAATGGTTTTGTAAAATACAGCTTTACTGCATATTCTCCGTGATCATTTGTTATTCATGTTTTCACTTTTGTCAAGTTGAACAAGACTAACTGGTGATATTTATCAGTGTTAGATTCTTCTCTTACAACTCTTGTCTAAGTCTTTTACAATCTTTCTGTCAGTTCAGGCTTACAGTCAAATGTTGACATTTACTCCTACTTTCTTTCCTTTAACAAAGAATATTGCAAGTTTGAATGCTCCATTTACAACAAATCCTATCCAGCTCTTCAGTTACTGTAATCCAAATCCAAAGAATCTGATGACAGTGTATAAATCATAGAATCATTCAATGGCTTGAGTTGAAAGGGACCTCTAATGACCATTTTGTCCAACACCTCTGACACCAACATAGAATCATAGAATGATTGGGGTTGGAAAAGAACTTAAAGATCATCTAGTCCAACTCCTTTGCCATCATCAGGGACATCTTTCACTAGATCAAGTTTCTTAAAGCCCTGTCCAACCTGACCTTGAATACTTCCCATGATGGGGCATGCACAACTTCTCTGGGCACCCTGTTCCAGTGTCTCATCACTTGAAGGGAAAATAAAGAAGATGGAGACAGATTCTTTGGAGGTATCCAGTGATATCCAGTGACAGGACAAGAGGCAATGAATACCAACTGAAAACCATGAAATTTCATTTAAATGTAAGAAAAATCTTTTCAACCTGAGCAGCAGTCAAACTCTGAAGGAGATTGCCCAAGGTGTTTGTGGAGTCTCCAGCCTTGTCTGACTGGATACATTTTTTAGCAACCCATTCGAGCTGACCCTTCTTTGAACATGGGAGCTGAACTTGATAGATTTCTAACCTCAACACTAGTCTGTGTCTTAGCAAGATATTAGGGCATCATATACTTTCTCGAGGAGACTGAAGGCCATGTGTTCTGTAATTTTATGTGTCCAGTGTATGCTATTTAATGAAAGATAATGGTCTAGATTGCTATGTTATTTAGGTATGTAGGGAACAGTAAGGAATCAAGGCCTTGATTTAGTAACAGTTTTTTTTTTTTATGAATTTGAGCAATAAAGACAGTATCAAGAGGGATAGTCAGTCTTAGAATACATTGTACCCTGATGACTAGAACACCTAATAGAAGATGCAGTTTTAAATTTCTGTTAGAACAACAGAATAAGAATATGTTAGCAACATACACATATACTACAGTTGTATACCTCTTCGTTCAGTTGTTTTTGCGGCAGACATTTGGAAAATTTCATCTTGAATTCAGGTGGAATGAAACTGAACTTTTTAAGAGTTTTTTCGAGGAAATATATTTAATTTATATCTACGATCACAAAGCATTCTTCTAAATTCAGTGTGCAAATATTAAAATATTCAACTGTTTATTTTCTAGCAGGTTAATTCTATTACTACAGCTATAAGTTGCATGGTTGCATTAATTAAAAATTATTTAAAAAGGGTGTTCAGGCACAGTTATAGACAATATATGTATATTATTTACTGGATATCTGTATTATGGACCTGACAAGCAGATCCCTGAGAAGTCATTCTTTGTTTATCAGTCCAGCAGAGCACCTGAACTCTTTGGTCCTCAATAAAGTATTTTGGGAAATTGCGGTGAAGTGCTACAGAAACATCCTGGGTTTCTCGTGTGCTGCTGTGTTGTCCATCCAGCAGATACTGCCACAGTTAAAGTCCCCCATGAGAACTGATACTGTGAATGTGGAATTTGTTCCAACTATTTGCGAAAGGCCTCGTCTACTTCTTACTCCTCAGGTGGTCTATGACGGACACCCACCATAATGTTTTCCACCTTGGTCTGCTCATTAATCCCAAATCACACTAATCCAAACGCAGCTAGTTCATCGCTCATCCCTAAGATGAGCTCCATTCATTCCTGCTACAGTCTCACATATTGAAAACTTACTCCATTTCATTTTACAGGTGCAGTGTTGATGCTTCTCATAAGGGTATTCTTAATCTGTCAAAAGTATAGTTCTTGTTTGCAGGTCTTCTGTCTTACTGATTGTTCAGACAATTTTTACAAAGTTAAAAAATAAAAAAGTCCTCCAAAAGGCAAGGCAGACAGAAGGGCTGCATTTTAAAAGGGTTGATAACCTAAGTTCACACCTTTCTTCTCTCTAAGAATATAGGCAGACAGATTGTGAGGGAGTGATGGCATACTCAGCAAATCTCCAGGCCTGTGTTCTCCTAACAGGCCCTGGCATGATGAGAAGTAGATCTAGAATGTACATTAAGGACTGTATGTGTGGATGTTTCCCAGAAGAGAGCTCCCCACTCCAGTCTATGTGCACTGAACATGCAATGAATGTTTAGCAAAAGCCGATTATGTTAAAGATGAGAGAATTTTCTGCTTGTTGCTCCTAATCCTTCTGAATATTTACCATTCTTATCCTGAGTAGCCAACAGTCACTCCATAGATTTCACCAAAGCCATTTCTCTGAACATTTTCAACAGTCAAAGATAAAAGGGTCAACATGGAACTAAGGTCACAGGATTTTCACAGTTATGACTTTTACAACATAAATATTTCTTGATAGATTGTTGTTTCTCAGCTCGTTTATTTTGAAGTCTAAAGGAGTAATATTATATCATAAGAGACTATTTCCATTTTCTGCCTCTGTTATAAGAGTCATTCAAAATATTTCAGGTAAAACCACTGTAGATTTAAAATACATGCTGTATTTATACAAGAAGTAAAATGGTTAGTGATGATAAATTTGAAAGGGAAAAAAAGAGTGTAAAAGTCCTATCACAGCTAATAAAAATATACCACTTTCATATATTTTGTTTAAATCACTTGGTGAAAATAGCAATGTATTCCAAAGTCTAGACCAACAGATGGCAAGCCTTTGTAATGCCAGATATGCACTTTGCACCTGTTGTATATTTTGTCATAAAGGTGTAAATATTCTAGTGTACATGTAAAGGACCATTTCATCCTCAGATACATTACCATCATGTTAGTCATAAGTCATGTAGGAGAACAAATTTTTTACCATAAAAGGAAAAAAATATTCTAATTTCCATATGATTTTCCTTTAATTACAAGATTCAAACATTCAGCATGGATAAATGTCTCCAAGATCTGTTGAGTCTCTCTTTCACAACAGGATACTTCTTAATCAGGCTCCAAACAATGGAATGCTGTAATGAGAGGCATTGAGCTTCACTTAGAAAAATTTTTAGATTTGTTATGAAAGGTAGTTCTACAGTTAATGGGCAGTGACCTACAAGGGATACTGCTGCAGATGAAAATAGATTAGGGTCAGTTTAAGTTCCATGGAAAAAAACTGTCTTAGCATTTCTAGTGCTAACAGGGAATAGATTATTCTGGGAATGGTGGATGAGTCCAAAATGCTGTTATGTCTCTCGGGCCACTAGCCGCCCGGTGGCCCTGGCAAGAGACAAGATCCGGTGTCCTTGTGGCGTGGCTACCAATGACCCGTCAGCAGTTGTGTGCTGCCTGAGAAAGCAGTCAGGGCAGGCTGCAGCAACGCTGTTGCCTAGCAACTCGGCAAGGGTAAAAGAGAGAGAGAGGGCCTCAGCTAGGTCTTCATTCCCAACTTTATTTCCACCCCGAAGAGTAGGGGGTGTGGTCGGAAGGGGGACAGGCAGGCAAAAGGCGTTAGGGAAGGGGTGACAGCACTTTTTAAAGGGGGTTGGAGAGAGAGGGGAACAAGGGAGCAAGCCAATAAGGGAAGGACATGAGGCAACAGGGAACAAATCATAACATATCAGGGGAGGAACAGATACAAACCAACCAATAGGGAACCGAACGGAACAGAACCTTCCAGCGCTTCATACATAAAGAATAGGCTACATTATTAAACATGAGGGGTTTGAGCCAATGGGGAGAAAGGAACAGCGAAGCTTCTAGATGGGAGGGAGGAGATGCTGTGGGAGTGACACACAGTGGGTGTCAGCCCTAGATTAGGGCCTTGCCCCCGCCCTCCGGGTTGGAGTCCTGGGCAGGGAATTCCACCCACTGTATGGCACTCAGCCCCAAGGTGGGCTGGGTCACTGCAACACTGTTATGTTTTTTGGCTACAAAAATGGAGTTCCAAAAGGAAACCTGTAAATACAACACAAGTAAAAACCATATCAGGCAAGTATTGACATAGCCAACATACTAAGTCCTGGATCACCAAACAGACAGTGTGAAGAAGCATATTTTCCTGTGTGGTACTTCCTTCAAGGTTTCAGTAATGTAGCTTTCTACAAGAAAAATATTGTGTCAAAAATTGTACCTTTTTTAGATGTTCACTCTCTTGGTCATTCTGGATGACAATGTTTATAACATTCATTCCCGCTTGAGTGGTATGCACAGTCTGAGTACACCCTGTACACCCTGTACGTCCCCTTGTCAGTGTAGTCATCAAAATGTTACACAGCCTCAGGACAGAGACAGTCAGCTTAGCAGTGGCAACAG
This sequence comes from Climacteris rufus, assembly GCA_013398175.1. Lineage (NCBI taxonomy): Eukaryota > Metazoa > Chordata > Aves > Passeriformes > Climacteridae > Climacteris > Climacteris rufus. The sequence goes on along the minus strand of VZRZ01001932.1, from coordinate 189,232 downwards.
AGCCACATCTAGTAGATGCAGTGTCTCAATACAAAAATAATTAAAAGAAAGGGGGTTATTTTTAGTTTCTTTCCCAAGACTGATCTCAATTTTCCTGTTTACCCATTCTGAGACTGTTTTAGCCCAATCTTTACAAGAACTTCTCTAAGAAACACCTCTTTTCAAACCTTTTGGGATTTTTGAGGGATTAGTTTTGTTTATTTATTTGTTTGTGTAAAAAGTATTTTAATATAAAAATTCATAACTTTTTTCTTTCATTTTAAATACTTCCTAAATATTCCTAGTGCTTGCTTTAAAAATAGTTGTATTGAGAGGCAAGATCAAAGAAATAGTGTAGACTGAAGTAATGGCCAATAATATAAGGTATAATGAATACTTTGTAGGAATTAAACATATACAGAGAAAGATATGGGCATTCAACCAGATATCGAAGTTCTATCTGGACAAAATTACTACTTGTTTGCTTATTTCCTTTTTTTTTTTTTTTAATCATAAATACAGCTTTTGGTGTTGTACGTTATTCACTGTTGACTATACATGTGTGGTATGCATACTTACCCACAAAATAATGACATTAAAATATCAAACCACTTTCACTGTGTGAACTTGGTGTCTTTTATTTCCCTGTGATATCTGAGTACTACAAGCAAATCATAAAATGTAATATACAGTTAATTTTTTGTTAATTTCAAATACAATATATGTTTGTATATGTGAAAATAACTTACTGCATATTGTAGGAAAATATCATAGCAGATTTTCATTCTCCCAATACATTCACAGTAGCGATGAGCTACATTAGATTCAGTGAAATATGTGCATGTTTTTCTCCATAATTTTTTTCCTGACTGAAAATGCTAACCACCTCATTTAAAGACTCTGCTCTTTTCATGATCTGTCATTTCAGGCTCTAATCAGCCATAGTCATTAAAAATCTCTCAACACTTCCCACAGAAGTAATCAACATGATTTGTTAAGTGCTGACACTGGACTCATCTTCATACTAGACACAAACAAAAATAAGAGCAATATCCAGATTAAGTATATATGTTCTAATTTCTTATGTTTTATAAATACTCACCAGGTTAAATGCACTCCTAAATTGTAAGGAAGATATTTTAGAATAAATAGAAAAAAAAGGATTTTAGTATTAAATAAAGGCATTATTTCATATGTCATTTATTTGATGCATTCGATTATTTATTACATTTGATTATTTGATTATTTATTTGTGATCTGCTTGTGGGAAAAGATCATAAGATTTTTGATTTTTTTGTTCACCAGGGTATATATTTTCACTAATTCTGATCTCTGAATTTTAAGATACTGAACAATTTTATTTTACTAATTTCTTTCCTTGTCATTCTAAAGGTAAAGATACTGTACAGGAGCACTCACTGCATATTCCTTGACTGGTTATTCACAGGATGTTAAGTTCAGAGTCCTTTAAATGTGTGTTCCGTATCATGAGTTCTATTTACTATGTGCTATTCTATTGTATTTTTCTCCTTTTCTTACTATGGTCCCTACTTTGTATTATCTCTTCGCTTTTCTATTAATTAACCCATAACTGTAATAATTTTTTCAATGCTCATGCAAATTATACTCATTTGGTTCTGTTGTTCTTGAAACTGTGCAACAGTTTGAATTTATTTTATACTCTTTCTTACATGTAAAACCTTGGGGTTTTTATCTCAGCACACAGAATTAAGGACAACTCCTTAAAGGGGTAAGAAGTCCTTTACACTTAACAATAGATGTGCAGTCTATGTCTTTGACCTATATGATCCAGTTAATGGGAACCTTGATACCACACCTTGATTAGCAAAGACTATTCCCCATCTTACTGGTGGAGAAACAACACAAATCCAGCAGCTGGGAAAAATGTGTTAAGAAATGTGTAGTAGCAAATGAGTGCTAGAAATAACCTGATATTCAGCTGTAGCAGCACACTTGGCAGAAGCTGCTGCTTTTGAGCTTTAGGTTTTGGTGGGAAGAAAGACAAAGCAATGCCCTCAACCTTCTTCCTGCAATATCTGAACCCTCTACCTGAGCTGTGGTAAAATCCCATATTTCTCTTGTGTTACCTGTATTCATACCTGAAGTCCCATATATGGCTATGCCCCGGGAGGGTCTCCCCTCCACTGGTCATTTTGAACTACGCGGTTTCCCATTGGGTGTTTCCTGGTCCCACTTCTCTTTAAAAGAGCCCTCCAGGGCTTCCTCCTTGTTCTTTCTTCTGGGTTACCCCAGCCACTTGGATATCTCTGGACTCACTTCCTGGACCCTCAGAATGCAACACTGGATTCATAATAAATCGGCTGTTATCCCAGAGAAGAGCCCTCTGTGTAGCTCTTTATTCTCATTGGTGCTAGTACACCACGCCTGGGGAAACTCTCGTCTTAGAGGAGCCAGCAGAAACAGGTTATCTGTGGTAGCTAGAACTCTGTCCTTTGAGAGAGTTGTAAAATCATTGCAACTCATCCCAACAGGGATTCCGTTCGCACTGTCGCTACCTCGAGAGCGTCCGGGTTAAGCGCCTTTATTCAGCAATATTTGGTTAGCTAAATTTATTTTTTTCTCAGTAGTTTATTCTTTCTCATATAAAATCAAGTTAAGATTTGAACCTGTTAGAAATCAGTATTTTGAACACTCTGTTAAAACAGAGGTTAATAAATAAGATTCAGATTGAAGACCCAAGACTCAACGTTTTCTTGATTTTAGACTGCATTTTTGTCTGCTATTCCTAGCATTATCTGTATATTGCTTTAAATAGTCAGCGGATGAAAAAAAAACTTGAAACAACAAAAAAACACCTATGAATCCTGAAATATGAATCATCTCTTTACATCAGTGTGAGTTCCCTGATCATTAATGATTCAGTAATGGTCCTTTTTAAGTTTAGCACATTCATGGCACATACAGGAAAAGGAAACACAGAGGCATATCTGCACAGAGGAGTAGACAGCATCTCTTACTTAGCCAGTCCTTTAATCAAATATTTAGGTTGTTATTTTAAATAAATCACCATGATTGAAATTTGAGTGACACCTGATGTCATGATTAAACAAAAAGCTGAAAAAAACCCCAAAGAATTTTTGAGTCCTAAATACAGAGATATTGAATCCTAAATATAGTTGATTCTTAAGCCACTTAGATTGGATCCTTATAAAACCAACAATATTCAGGGATTTCATGTAGAAGTCCAGGTACTAGAGTCAGAGGAGCTTATCATCTCTCCCTAAGAAAGATATCAGCCTTTGTTCAGACAAACAGGTCTCTGGATTCCTCAGGGATCCCTTTAGTTGCTCATACATAAGTACCTAAGTACTGCTCTATGAGATGGAAGGCTCCTCAGAAGGTGATCATGCTTTTGAAGTAGCAAGTGAATGGCATCTCAAAGGGTAATGTTGTATTGCTCTGGAGAAGCACCAGTTTCTTACGAATGCTGGGTCCTGCCTTTCTGGCTCTATGCAACTGTTTCTAGGGCATCAAATAGTACCAGACATCTATGGCTAGGAACCATATCCCTGAGACCAGTTTTCTCCATGGCTAGTAATGAAAAGGGAGCATTTTTCTGAGAAACCTCAGTTACACCTAAGTCTTAAATAGCAATTTACATAATTGGTTGGACCTAGTCTTTAGTCAGTATTTGACACAGGACATTATTGTCATTTTAATGGATTAACACAATCAGCTACTTTCCAGTTATCATTATTAGGCATGCTTGGGCTATTTTCAAGGTTTAGTACCTTTTAAGTTTTCTTTATTAATGGAAAAAAATCATTGCATGGATTATCATATATTACTTCTGTTTAAGAATATTTGTTAATTTTTCATGTTATCAGTGACTTCTTGAACTTGGTAGAAATATGTTGATTTCTCAAAGTAAAGGTAGCCTAATTTTTCAGATATCTTTTATCTTTTGTTTGCATTAAATTCAAATGTCCATTTTTTATCAATATTTTCAAAGTTATGTTTGTTCAATTCATCTGAAAGTCACAGTATAGCCCTGTTAAAATACTTGCAGAAAAAAAAATAAACAAAATAAAATCCATAAACTTTACTTGCTGAGGAAAATAAGGCTCAGCTTACTTATGACTATACAGTTCAAAAAGATGGCAGGCTCCCCATCGTGGTACTTTTTACGGTTTTTCTTTTGTGATTCCTTAAGTGCTTTTCCCTTATCTTTCAGGGTTTTGTTTTGGATGTCACAGTTATAATACTTTACCTGATAGCAAAGCAGCACTGTACAAAAATGTTGGGTCATCTATAGATAACTAATGAAATATATTACAGGTAAATGTGCCGCATATAAATATCAGTTCACCCTACATATCGGTCTAAGAAGGATGGGCCCAAGCCATTCCATACGTATAAGTTCTGTAAAAGTCTCAGCAAATTGCATTTGTTTGTCATACATTTATCATATAAACAGTAGTTTACAAAATTACTTTACTCTGCTGACACTTTTTGAGACCTCTCCTTAATGTGGTACAAAGATCAGTACTAGAGTAAAGTCTGCAGAATGAAGTGATACTTTATTTAAGATAGCATCATAAAAATATTAACAGAACTTCAAATAGGTTTGGTGATAATTAAAAGATAGATGAAAGTCATTCTAATCCAAAGTAATTAGCAACCATACTACTATATAAATTTTCATTACTGACTTGACCATTATATAGCACAAAATAGTACTTTAACTCAAAGCTTGAAATTATTTTACATACATTGTTTTTTCACTTTTCTTTTATCTACCACTCGTACATATAAATTCAGCTATAGCATTTGTGTCTCAAGTTCAGAAATGTGGATAATTTGAATGGTAATCCTTACTTTTCCTTTGTTTTTAATAAAAAAAAAGCATATACATTGTTCAAATACATTATAACGATAGCGGACATAATTTTCTCTTGCAATTATAGATGCCAAGATGCTTTGCTTGTTTGGTTTTTTTTTTATGTTTTCCTTATTTTTGATTAAAAGACATTTTCAAAGATCTGTTGCTTATTAACATTTCTCTAAATGTAATGGATTTGCTTCCATAATTGTAAAATTATTTCCTGTATCTAAGAAAAAAGTCAGGAATTTTTCTTCATGTCTAGTCTAGGTCTCTGCTTCAGTGGCCTTGATGAATCTTTGCAACACTTATAATGAATGGCTTCAGATATGCACATTTTTTACAACTTACTTTGGCCTAATCCAGAGGCCAGTTACATGGTTTCTTCCTCTCTCAAGAAACATTATTGCTTGGTCAATATCCTGGGAATATATACTGCTTCTATCCCCAGAGGTCTTAAAAACCCAAATAGATGAAGCCCTAACAACCTTGTATGGTTTCACAGTTGACTCTGCTTCAAGCAGAGGTTGGACTAGAGACTTCCAGAGATCACTTCTAACCTGAAGTACACAATGTTCCAGTGAATAAGGGAGTGGTCTTAGAAATTGTCTAGTTCTTCAATCAGTTACTTATCCTTACAGTACATTAAAGAGACCGTGGCCTTGTTTACTGAACACTTGATTCAGGAAATGTTTCTTATACTTTTTGCACTTCACTTTAAATGACCACTGGAAGCAAACATGTCTCCTAAATATTATTTTCCTTATCACATCAGGTCATATAAATTGTGCATAACCAATTTTGTTAAATGGTACTATTCCGTTTTGTAAAATGGGTTTATACTTTTTTCATATATATTTATCAGAACTGCAATATTTTCAGGGACTAAACATGACTGAGCAAGTTGCATGGGTCTTTTCTACTTTGTCGTCCCTGTGTCAATATTGACCATAATGCTTTCAGAATTTTATAGATTGAAATTAATCATCCCCAAGTGTTCCCCTAAAGGTAAACGTAACAATAGTAGTTACAGTTATTATATAATATTTATAAAATAGAGATATTAGAACACTTGTATTCATGTTCATACAGCTTATTCAGCTCAACATTTCTTACATATACATCTGATAGAGATTAAGTGAAGGTCTGCTCCTGAATATGTCTACAGAAGCTGAGTATGAGTTTCACTTTTGCAATTTTGTTACATTCCTTGATTTTTTTCACTTAGACCAGGACAATAATTTATATTGTGAAAATGCAGATATGAAGAAAAAATCATCAGATTGCACATTAACACATTTGGAGGAAAGACCTTGTCATTGCCTTTGAAGCAACCAGCTCCTATTCAGTTGCAAACCATGATGCCTGCATAGAAAGCTGGGAGGAACCACTGAGCCCAGGTGCAAATAGAAGTCAGGAAATGTGCTGCAGTGATGAAAGTTGCCTTCTTCTTCCCATGTTGCTGTGGGAAGGAACAACACGACTCCACACTTTTCTTTACATCGACACACCACAAGGTGATTTGATAATATTTGATAAAGCTGAAAAATACATATTTAGGATGAAAGTATAGTTAGAAGTAATTATATTTTGTACTCAATTAAATTGAGATCAGTCAGTGCTAGCAGTAAAAACTGATGTTAGATTGCTTTTTTTTTTTTTGCTTTTATTTGGCTACTAAGGCAAAAATCTCAGTTTAAATTACTGCATGGATTTCATTTAGTCTTTGCCCTTTTCCTATTCCTTTCATTTTCCATTTTCAGCTTGTTCTTACTAATTAAACTTCATACACTTGCTATAAAAGTAAGAAGGAATAAACTTCAAGAATATTCATAGGTTTCCCATAGGAAAAAAAAAAAAGCTTTATCTGTCCCATCAGAAGCTTTAAAGAAGCCTAGACATTTTATAATTCTCATGCACTCTTAATCTACTTTGTGCATATTACACACTTAGACTTTTCTAAATTTATTGTAATTAGACCTATGTATTACAAAGGGACTGCTCATATTGCTCCTACCTAATCTCTAATTTATATGCAGAAGAGCAAAGCTAAAGAGTTTAGGATTTCCACATTTAATGCTCTTTTTACCTAATCAAGTTATACAGCTTAGTAGCTTTCTTCCCTGTGGTTCGCACTTTTGCTTTTTATTCCTTTTTTTTTTTTATTTAATACATCTACATAGTCTGAGGCAGGCATTAATGCTTCTTCTGTAACCTTTATCTACTCACTGAGTGTTCACTGGGGACACAATAAATCATCACTCAGAAATAAATATTGCATAAGTAAACCCTTTTAAATAATGAGTTTATAGTTGAAGAACTAGTGAATCCAGATTATGTTTAAATGAAATTGCACTAATTTTGTGTTTTCCTCCATTCTTTTTTCAAAAGAGTATTTTGATTCCAAATGCAGTGGGAGATGTGTCTAAATAAAACTATTAACTTAGTGAACTCCTTCACAGAATAAAGGCTTTGTCACCAGAATTGATTCTAATTTAAACTTTGGTTTTCTCAACACAGCATATCCCTCTGAATCATTTAAACAAAGTATCATCCTTCAGCAACTCACATGATCATTTAGTAAAAAGCATAATTTCCTGCTGACCGTTTGGTTGTAATAATTACTGACATGAATTCTCAAAATAAAAAACTGCTGCTTTTCTCCTTTCTTTACCTTAGATTATTACACTGAGTACCATAGAGTACAATGTTTGTAAAGAGAGATTTAAGTTTGAAAACAAATAAATAAGCCCAAGGTATCACTAGTTAATTAATTTTAGGTTATTAAAAAAAAATTATTTATTTGTCATTTGCCTTCAGATGTTTGGTGCTCCCTGATCAGACTGAACTATTATTTTCTTTTCTTTTTTTTCCTGAAAGTGCTAACAAAATTCATACTGTGTTTAGACATGTTTTTCTTCTCAAATGAATGGTTAATATTTTGTATGGAAGATGATTGAGTTCCTAATCTACTTTTTTCGTCAGAGAGAGAATTTTACAAAGACCAAGTCATCAAGTCATCATCTATCATCTTTCTTATATGCATAATTCAGGATTTTCTCTTCAGCATTAGATTTGGGCTTCTTTCTTTGTTTGTTCACTTCTCATGTTTATGGTCTTAAGAAAGATATCTGAGATATTTATGGAACATTAACGCTATGGAAAATGGTCCAAGACAGTAGAATTTGAAGGGTTGAGTAAGAACACAGGAAAGAATAAAAGCTTGCCTGACAGAAAGCATATGAAGAAACAGAAAACAAAAGCCTGAGTTTAGCCGATAGTGTCTCATGCAAGATACTTAACTTTCATTCAAACTACAAAACAGCTGAATAGAAAAAGGAACAACAGAGACAAAGCACTATGTACTGTCTGCAATGAAGTCATGAGTGATGTTGAGTCTGGGAAAAACAGAAGGGTAGGGAGAAGGTGTTTTTAGATTTGTTTTAATTTGTTTTAATTAATTTGTTTTAATTTATTATGTTTCTCTGTTTGACGGACAGTAAATTAAATTAGTTTCCCCAGGTCAAGTCAATTTTGCCCATGAAAGTAATCAAAATAGCGGTCTCCCTCTCTTTATCTAAACCCATGAGCCCTTTATCATATTTTCCTCCCCTGTTCTGTTGAGGAGTGGGAATGATAGAGCATCTTAATGGTCACCTGGCAATCATCACCACACTTGCAGATGAAACAAACCTGGGACTAATAGTTGATACACCAAATAGGTGTGATGTCAGTCAGAGGGACCTCAACAAGACAGAGAACTGTGTAGGCAGGAATCTCACAAAAATTCACTAAAGCAGAAATAGAAGATTCTCATCTTGGCAGAAATAATCTCATGCACTAACTCATGATGGGTAATATAATTTAAAAAGCAGCTTTGCATTGAAGGATATGGAATTCCTGATGAACTGCAAATTGACCAGGATCCAGAAACATGCCCTTACTGACACAAAGATCAACAGCCTCCTGGGCTGTATTAAGATGAATATTGCCAGCAGGGAAATGATCCTCAGTCTTTTCACTTTCCTGGAGGGACCACATCTGGAGTACTGGGTCCAAATTTAGGTTCCACAGAACAAGAGGGACATGGACATACTGAGCCATGACCATGTCTAGCACAGGTCATGGTCTGCTCACAGGAAGATGGTCAAAGGTCTGGAGCATCTTTCATATGACGAGATGCTGAGTGAGATAGAACTCACCTTGGAGAAGAGAAGGCTCAGTAGGATCTTATTCATATGTATTAATACTTGATAGAAAAGTGTAAAGAAGATGGAGCCACACTCTTTTCAGTGATGTCCAGTGACAGGACAAGGGACAATGGGCCCAAATTAAAACATATTAATTTTCACATGAATACAAGGAAACACTTTTTTGAGTGTGAAAGTGGTTGCATGCTGGAAGAGGTTGCCCAGAGAAACTGTAGAGTCTCCACCTAGCAAGATACTGAAAATGTGACTGCAAAGTACCATGAATAACCAACTCAAATTAACAATGTTTGAGCAGAGGTTTTGGACTATTTTCATGGATTCAGCCCTACCAGCAACCAAGCTCTAAGCAGCCACTTGCTCACTCCTCCACCAGCAGGACTGAGAAGAGAATTGGAAGGGTAAAAGTTAGAAAACTCATGGCTTGAGATAAAGACAGTTTAATAGAGGGGGAAAAAACAACACACATAAGCAAAGAAAAAGAAAGAATTAATTAACTGCTTCCCATGGGAAACAGGTGTTCAGCCACCTCCAGGAGAGCAGGGCCCCATCAGATGTAACAGTGACTTGGGAAGACAAATGCTGTCACTCCAAACATCCCCCCTTCTTCCTTTTTCCCAGCTTTATATATGGAGCATGATGCCCTAAGGTCTGGAATATCACTCTGGCCAGTTTGTGTCACCTGTTGTGGCTGTGTCTCCTCCCAACCTCCCATGCACTCCCAGCCCCTTTGCCCGTGTGTCAGTATGAAAGGCTCTGGCTCTGTGTAAGACCTGCTCAGCAATAACGAAAACTTCTCCATATTATCAACCCTGTGATCAGCACAAATCAAAAACACAGCCCCGTATCAGGCACTGTGAAGAAAATTGATTCTACCCCAGCCAAAACCAGCACAGCTAGCAATTTCAAGAGGTTCTTTCCATCCTCAACTGTTCTGCGATTCTGAGATTTTTCACTATTGACATGTAAATTTATAGTGCTTCAGATAAGCTCTGAGTTTTCCTGTAAAGTGAAGAAAAGCTCTGCAAATCCTTCTCTGACACTCAGAATTCAATCTTGACTACTAGCTCTCTCTTTATTGACTGTTTAGGGAACTTTTGCCCCATCAGAGAACAAGTAGTTCACTTAAGGGATGAAAGGCTAGGAACTGAACACTTTATAGAGAGAGATCTCTTTCCTAGACTATAGTGCAAAGTCATTCAAGAGTCTTTGGAACAGAGGCCAAAGTTCCATGACACCTTCCTCCTTTAACATCTTTATAGCTGGATCTTCAGTAAACGAGATTCAAAAAGAGAGTTAGAAGGTACTCTTGGCTGCTCTACCATCACCTATAATTTACTATGAATTTTTGGTTATAGGGAAAATCTATTGAGACTGCAAAGTAAATAGATCAGAGGGGTTACACTTCTCGAGTGACAATTTTGATATCTTATCTGAAACCTCCAGTGTTGAGATCTCTATGCTTTACTATCCTGCCATTTAAAAACACAGGCTTACCCAAAATGCTAGCACCTTCTAAAAGTGTGCATCTTATACATTTCAAGGATCAAATTCAAAGGAGGTGATGCACGGACTGCAGTATAAAGAAGCTTCATTAGCAATTTAGAAGGTCAGCATTTAATCTAAAATTGAGATGTAGTTTTATCTCACTGTTTAAACAAAACAGTATTTTTGTGACTGGTAATATTTTAAGAACATCAAAAAAGTAATTTAATTACTTTTTTTAATGTGAGGTAGTTGCAATATTAAAACTGACGCCTAGATACAAGAGCTTCTGTGAAGCATCTTCCTAAATGGTTTTGAAATATTACTGTTTAAACAAACCTAATGGGATGTTTTTACTGTACACTGAAGATGTAGTCAGTGATGTAACTCACAATATGCATATGCTTAATGTGAACAGATTCTCTCAATGTACCCAGCATACTAGTCACAATTTTTACATCCCCGGCTTAGCATGCATTCAAAATATGTTAAAACACATCACTAAAAGACATCTCTGTGCCACACTTCTATAGCTAAAGTGCAGAAACCAGGGGGGGCTTTTTAAAATGCATGGCATCTGTATCCTTCTCTACCATACCTACGCTCTTGTTACATAGCCATGAATTTAGAAAAGAAAACTGATAAAGGGAAAAGATACCTCTTACTAACAGTTAAACCCCCACATTTTTTGCCCTATCATTGTGAGAGTACTTTTCATACTTTGCTTCATTCTGCCTCAAAGACATATAATATTTTTGGTATTGACCTCCTGGTTACAGAGTAAAGAAATGTATCTGTGATGTGAAATTTCCTAGCTTTAAATCATTTTAAAGTTTGCACAAGATGCCAAATAATAATTTTTTTGCATGGAAATTAAAATATGTATCTCAATAAGATTATAAGACTTAGAAAATTATATTTAAAAAAATATATATATTCTAAAGTTATTTCCTATATTTTAACAAATACTTTACAAGACCGATGTATTTATTTTCATATATTTATTTTATTGCAATTATTTAAAGGATTTGCACAGTAGAAGTTTCTAATATCCCCAAAATAAATATTCTGTATCAATGTTGATATTCAGGTGATTAGGTAAGAGTTACAGACAGAAAACATATAATGCCCTACTTGGAGTGGGGTTGTGTACAGCAAGCATAGATCTTACTATTATTACTTAATATGATAAAAAGTGTAACTCCAAGATGAAATAGAGGCTTTAGAACTGGGATTTTAGTACCTAACTTTAATATAGCTATTCTCTAAAGGAATAAAAAGACCAGTCCCTAATGGCTTAATTAATTTACTCCTATCTCCCTCCCTTTCTAATGGTATTTGAAATGCCCTAGGGTATCTGGGACATCTCTGAGACTGACATACAATATTTGATTTAAGAGATAACTCTGCCTTTCTAGATGAGTAGCTGAAAATGTGTTGACTATCCGAATGTACTTCAAATGACACTGGAATCCAGTGTTTAGGCAACTTAGTCAGACCCCAGGCTACATTATTACCATGGAACAAACTCTGTACAATTAGGATTTTGTAAGTCTGCATAAAATGAAGTCTTCAGTGTCTGTGGGGGATACCCGAAATTTCCTCTGTTACTGCTCCGTATGGTCTTCTATAGGTCTTGAGAATACCTTCCAGCTTCATGTGCATTTCTCATATAACTCATAGCATTTCAGATGCAGTGTTGGTGGTATTTAACCCCATTTGGCAACTAAGCCCCACACAAGCACTCACTCCCTTCTCTCAGTGGGATAGGAGAGTGAATCAGAATGGTAATAGTGAGGAAATTTGTGATTTGAGATGAAAACAATTGAATAGGTTGAGCAAAAGCCATGTGGACAGGCAAAGAGAAATAAGGCATTGATTCACTATTTCCCATCAGTAGGCAAATGTTCAGTCATTTCCAGGAAAGCAAAAATTTAATGAAGCCCAGCCAAAACCAGCAAAACCAGTCATATTTAGGCAATTGCATCAAGTTGAGAAAGAGATAAAGCAGCCAGGAAAAGGATATAGTGGGTGCTGGTCCTTGAAAAAAACTCACCGGCCTTGATTTAGTTAACTAAATATAAATTTCTACTGGATTGTGATATGTCCTCAGGTGTCTAAGATCAAAACTGACGTGACACAGCTTGGCGACCAATAGTCTTCCGAACGGATAAGTGGAGAGTCAGATGAAATATCCACAGAGCTCTGAAACAATACCTAGATCCACCTGTTAGAGCTTCTGATTTCAGCCTTTTTGACACGAGACTTTCAAAGACCAGATACCCATGCCTTGCATGAACTTCTGGTAACTGGCAAATGTCTGGGCTAATATTCTAAGCAAAAATATGAATGAGAACATACTAAATTTTCTTAGATCAGGTGAGAATTATGTTCTGTAATGTTTGCATATAAAAACTGCCTGCTGCTAGAAGACTTAAATTTTCTATCTTGTATAATTAAAATACCTGCAGAGCTGATCTGTTTTAAGGTGTTATACTTTAGATACAGGACAGATTTACCATGTTATCTATACAAACCTGTCAATGTATATTGCCTGTAGCTAATGTTGTCTTTCAGTTAGAAGTATTTCCTTGGTTATCATAAATGATACAAAGTTTTGGGGTTTGTGGGCTTTTCTTTTCCATTTTCTGAGATTATTCCACAAATAATTATGAAGATTATGTTAATTTCTGTAAATAGAATTGTTTAATTAAACAAATCTAGAATCTCAATTATTGGGACATGGAGCTTGGCATTTGGTGAGAAGTTCCTTAGTGTCAACACTTTGCTGATACAGAATTGACTGATATGAAATAATTTAATTGAAGACTGTAACAACAAGTATTTTCTAATTTTAGTAGTTAATTTATGAATCCTAGCATAATTTTATTTTTCTTTTTCATATAAAATTGAAATTATGTTGTATTGCACAGGTAGCAGAAGTGAGGACTATTCATGCACAGATAAACTAATATGTATTCAACTAGGACACTATTGGAAGGATTTTTTTGATAAAGCAGTAGAGAAAAAGTGTGATTACTCATTAATTCTATGAACCAGTAAAACAATTTATCTTTTAAAAAATTATTTTAAGGATAATTTTTTCAGTATAAATTAATTTTTTCATAATCTGAATTCAGACCATATGTGAAGATACATGCTGAAGGAGTTCGTCTGTCCCTTTTATGTCTAATCTATCACTAAATCTTGCTGGGAACATATCAATCAGTGTGAGACGTACAGATATTCATTGCACCAAACTGAGTATGTTAGTCATTTGCAAAAATGTGAAATTTGATCTGCATTTTCACAGGGTGACAACACTCTATAATTGTTACTCAAACAATAAAATTCCATGTACAGCAGAGAAATCAAAAGACAGAAGTCTTATCTTCTCCAGTCTAAACAGGCCCAGCTCCTTCAGCCTTTCCTCAGAAGTGAGGTGCTCAAGTCCCCTAATCATCTTCATAGCCCTCTGCTGTTCTTACTCCAGGATCTCCATATCTCATACTGAGGAGCCCAGAAATGGACACAGAATTCCAGATATGCTTCACCAGGGCTGAATAGAGGGGCAGGATCACCTCCCTTGACCTGCTGGCAGTGATTTTCCTAATGCACTCTAGGATAGCATTGGCCTTCTTGGCCAGCAGGGCACAAGAACATGGACATGTTCTGGCTCATGGAGAGGTCTAGAACTGCTACTGCAATGGAGGGCAAGAGACCTGCAAAGTCTGAAAACTGTTTTCTTTAAATAAGAGAGGGCAAGTAAGATAAAGTTTTTGGAGACCAATAGTGGGAAAGGCCTCTTTTGACTGGAGATCTCTAACTTGGTACCAGTCATCTAGAAGAATTGTCAGAACTGCTACAAATGTTATGCCTTGTTACACTATAAAGCCAAGCCAAACCAAGCCAAGCCAAGCCAAACTAAACCAAACCAAACCAATCCAATCCAATCCACTCCAATCCAATCCAATCGAATCCAATCCAATCCACTCCAATCCAATCCAATCGAATCCAATCCAATCCACTCCAATCCAATCCAATCCAATCCAACAATGAAAAAATCCTTGTTAATGGTTAAAAGAGAATACTGTAATAGGAAAAGAAATGAGATTGATCATTGGTAAAAAAAACTACAATGGGAACAAGTCCCTCTCAATTCTTCTAGGACTATTTAGGTATTGGAAGGTTGCTATAGGTCTCCTCAGCACAACAGAGGAAGAGAATCAGACGGAAAGCTCATAAGTCAAGATAGGGACTTCCATGAAGTACAAATCATGACCTGCACATTTCATTAGGACAGATTCAAACTTTAAATCTGGACCAAAAAGAAATATTCTTTATTTTTTAGGTTTGTAGAAATTTTCATCTAATTGTGATTGACATAATATGTTTTATCAGCATGAAGAATGAAACATGTTTTAATAAATATGACTAGGAACGTTTAATATATCATAAAAAAATTACACAAAAAGGAAAAATGTGTTTAATACTTCATAAAAATGTTCAAAAATGCATGACAAAGAGCCTTTGGAACAACAAGCTAATTGAAACAGCTGAACCTGCAGAAAACGATCTTAATGGAAAAATCACAAAAGGAGAAAGTGAACTTAAACTGTAAGCAATACATGTTTTTTACTTGAAAGAGTTGTCCAGGCTTGGCAGGATGACATCTAACGTGAGTACAAAGGTCATGAAAAAGAAGTCAGGAAAATGATTATTCGTTCACAGTAATCAAAGTAAAGTGCATCTTATAGTGGTATGTGTTTACTTTAATAATCACAGTTGTCACTCTGTTCTGCTTTCTACCTTTCTATCCCCACTAGCGTAAAAGGGAAGAAAATCTTAGGACTGTTATTTATAAAAAATCTTTTGTTTGACTGTATGATTTCTTGTTGCTTTCAGTGCAGCCATATTTTTTTATATACAGTATTTTATCTTTTACAGGCAACTCCCGATTTTGTGAGTTAAAATGCAGGGACAAGGATGGAAAGAGACAACACTAGTAAAGCCAACATTGGGTATGTAAATTCTGAACCAAATATATAATGCATTCATTTTTATGAACATTGTCTAACACGAAAACAAGAGCTGAGAAGAGAAACATTAAAGTTGTGCCATGAAATTCTTTCACTTCCTAACATGCTAGAGCCTGGTTAATTCACCACCTTGGTGACGTACCATTGGACAATGAAGGGTTATGGACATGCAGTTTGAATATCTAATCACTAAAACAAATGCTAATGAATCATCTAAAATGTGTATTAAACTTGAACTTTAGGAAAGTATTTTGCATTCTCCAAAGCTGCATACTTTTTCTTCTGCCAAGAGATGTTAATATGTTTCTACAAGTCTTGCTTAATTTTTTTTGTTCATCACAGCCACAAGAGCACTACCATAGAAAAATTTAAAATGTTCATATTAAAACCATAGAATAATTTATTTTGGGAGGCATATTTAGAGAATATACATTCCAAATCCTTCTCAAAATATATCAAATTGGATGAGGTTGCCCATGGTTGTGTCCAGTCAAGTCTTGATTACTTCCAAGGGCAGACATAGAACAACCCCCCTGGGTGACTTGTTCCAGTTTTCATTGATATTCATTAATTTTTTCCTATTTTTAATCCAAATTTATATTTATTTTATGCCTCTTGACCTACTGTCATATCTGGCTCCATCTTCTTCATGCCATCCTGTCAACACTGCACATAGAGTACTTAAAGTTTAAAATTTATATAATTTATACTGTAAAGTAGCTGTAAGTACAGGGCAACATGATATTGATGCCATATGGTTATCACTGACAACTATGGTTCAAGGTGTCGCAGATCTCTGCTTTGGCTACATTTGCTGCAATCAAAATATGCATCACTGAGCCATTCTGTTACCGTCTCAACTATTAGATCTCTGATGGTCTCTGATAGTGTGTACTTGTCTCCTATACTTTGTTATGTTGCTGTTAACATGTCACAAAATATTTAGGAATTTCAACTTTGCATAGTTATTGTCACTGACAGTTCAGGTCTTTCCACCTCTCCACTGGTTCTTGTCACATTATTGTCAAACCATCAATTGCATGAATGCAGTCCATTTCTGCCCTTCTTCACTGACTCACCACAACCTGTATCGCATGTTCCTCTAACATCTAAAGTGCACACAGGCTATGTTGCTCATTTTATTATGCTCTGCATGCTCAGAGAATAAAAGAACCTTAGGCATTAACTAGATTACTTTGTAGTATTTTTATGTCAGTGCTGTCTCATGCCTCCCTTGATGGCTGTACATCACCTCCATATGTTCAACTGCTGTTTGTAGATTTTCTTACTGTTTTCTTATCGGTATGTAACACTTATTCTTCTTCCTTTTTTTTCTTTTTTTCTTTTTTTAATTTTTTTCCAAGATTAGGATATTCTTCAGGACAATTTTATGCAATGTATTAAATAAAGAGAGCACAGATTTAAAGACTGGTCACCCAAACATTAAATTCATACTCCACCCAGGGAACCATGCTTCTTTTAAACTGTTTCCTTCTCTTCTGTATTGTACAAAACTATTATGTTTTATCACTGTGCACTTCATTGCCAGTATATAAAAGTACTTCGTCATTTTTTAGGTTCCTAATTTGTTTACCAGAAGCAGCAGAATGAGTTACTTTGTGTAATATCAGGGGCATCTTATCTGCAGTTTGTTACTGTTGATCAACTGTTGATAGAGCACATACACTTTGAATTGGTGAATCTGAAATTAAGCAAAAAAGCAAAACATGTTTCTGAACAATCAAAACCTTACATATAATACATATAATTTCTGATTCTTATTAGGAATAAAATTTTGGTAAGTTTCTGCTTTGTATTTATTGACAGTGAAATTATTTGCAGTTCTTTAGTCATATAGTAAATTCTTAATTTGCCAGAATTATCAGTTAATCATCTGTTTCTAAACCCTTCATTCCATCATCTAAAAATCGTATTAGACAAAACAAACAAGCAAATTAAAAAAAAATCCCAGAATTTTTCAAGTCTGTAATATAGTGAGGAGTCTCATAGAGAAAGTTATAGAAGGAATGGGAAGTATCCATGGAGAGCAAATTAGTCTATGTGTAGAAATAATGAGGACCTACAAGCACACAGGAGGACTTCATGAACATAAACTTTTTGCATACTAAAAAATAGTCCTTTAACATTTTCTCTTAAGAAAAGGAACATTGCATGGACAGGTGAAATAGAAAAAGAAGATCTGTCAAGCTGTATTTTTTTGTCAAGAAGCATGTTAGACAATGACACCAGGGTGTAAGTACTGTCAGTTCACATCAGCCTAATGCTCCATGGCTTGAAAAACTGTTCAACTGCTGAAGACAGAGCTGCATTTACAGACTCTAACCATGCATCTATCAGACGGAAAAAAAAAACTTCTTTATGCAAAACAAAACAACTCTTGGTAGAATGGAATCAGGCAAATGACTGATCTCACAAGGCCTGCAAAACTTCAGTTATTTTGCTTTTTTGGTTGTTTTTCTTTTTTTTTTTTTCCGCACTGTACACCCAGCTATTATGACACCACAGTAGTGTCGAAGCTCTTTCAGCCATTATTCCACTGGTCATTTAACTCCTGATCTTACCTGACACGTATTTTCTTTATTGTATTTGTGTGCATAGAACATATGTAGAGTAAAAACCTCAACATTCTAAGCTATCAGTGTAATCAGTGGGCACCTGGTCAATATAGTTTTCAGGGTCTATTCAGCTCACTGATAATTCATATATTGACAACTATATTTAAAATTGATGGGTCCCTTCCAACTCACCTATGATTCTGTGATACTCTGAGCTTTACAGTTTGAAGCTGTGTTTCAACCATACTATCGTCACATCATAGCTTCTCTTTCCCTGTCATTGATTAGTGCGGCCATAGGCAGTAATGGTATTATTAAAAGTGAAATGAAGTCATTACATCAATCCCATCATATTGCTGCCTTTCTTTAGAAATATACACCTAAACAACTTGTTCATTCCTCTGCTGCTCAGGGTTACAGATGTCTATGTCTTCAAATTTATTTTTATTTTATTTTTTTACAGGCTTGGAATCCCAAATATCCATGAAGTATCTTCAAATTTCTCTCAGCTTTGCATCCAGCCTGGGGGCTTTTCTGGCTGAGAGAAGAAAAATTATCCATGAAATCACACTCTGGGTATTCAGTTAAGAATTTCCATGTACTTTTACAAGATAAATAGTGACAAATTTACTGTGCAGGTATAATTTACAGTGCACAATAGTATTTTTCTTGGAACTCCTGAAAAAAAAAGTTCTTAAAAGAAGAGAGACATGACTATATTAAATAAAAATTGCAATATTGTATTTTGGTAACCTAACAATGTCCAATAAATTTTTGACCTTAGGTTCCTTGTTCTTATCTACCTCTAAATCATGACATTTACCTTTCATCAGTTATATAACTCTGATCTTTTACAGCTGTAATTTGGGACTATGATTTTCTACCTTTTTAAATTGTTTTTTTCTAAAATGTCTATCTATAATTCAGAAACACTTTTTCTTACTCTAAAGTTATTTTATTCCCTTACATCTCCTTTTTAGTCCTCAGATATTTACTTCATAATAATATCAGAGTTTTTCATATTATGTCTTCGCAGATAACTTCCTCTTATACCCAAACAGTTTATTAAATTTATTAGGAATCTTATGGTAATTGTCCAAATGGGTTAATAAATGAGTTGGGTTAGGTTAGATAAATAAATTGGATTATATAAACAGATAGCAATGTGAACTGAAAAGCAGCTGAAAGGTTGGGCACAAATCCCAGCTGGAGCCCAATCAACAGTGCTATACCCTGGGGGTCAAAAATAGATCAAGAGAGCATCTTAAGCAAGTTCAGAGATGATACAAACCTGGGAGAAGTAGTTGATAAAACAGATGCCACCTTTCAGAGCTCAGTGAAATAGAGAATTGGGTGAATAGCAACCTTATGAAAGGACACACCAGTTCCTGTACCAAGTTCACCTTGAAGCCTGACTAGCTGAAAATTAGCTGTACATAGAGAACTTGAGGGTCCTGGTGGATAGCAAACTGGCCAGGATCCAGAACATGCCCACACTGTCAAGATCAACAGCCTCCTTGGCTGCATTAGTAGGAATGTTGGCAGCTGGAAGATGATCCAGTTTTAGGTTCCACAATACAACAGAGACATGGACATCGTGGAAAGCAAGTCCAGCATATGAAGATGGTTAAGGATCTGGAGCATCTTTCATATGAGCTGGAACAGCTCAGCCTGGAGAAGAGAAGGCTCAATGGGATCTTATTCATGTGCATTAATACTTTATGGGGGATTCTACTTCATAGAAGAGGGTTTTTCTATTTAATAAAATAATATGAAAACCACCTGTTCATGGTTCTGACTGCATTAATCCATGCATACTGTTGTTATCAAAAATATTGAGCTCTGGGAAAGCTATTTATTCTAAACTTCTATGGCTTTAACTTTCAGTGTGTCACACTGTTGTTCTAGCTTATTTCTGATTTGGTTTTGGTCAGTGAACCAGCGCAAAAGTTCAAGCCAGTTGACTAAAACAAGGAACCACTTAGAAAGCAGAGATATATGCAATCACAGAGTTTAATACAGGATCAAAACTTTTTTATTGCAGCTTCTCACAGTAACATATGTATTCCTGCAGGTTTTCTTATTATCTGCTTAGACTAAACTATGGCCAGCATCCCTCTTCTACCTTAGTGAGAGTCAATAACTTACTGTGTATGTGAATAGGTACATAGAGTTTGCTTTCCATGAAGTTTCCAAGGAGTGACAGGGAGATACTTTGTTTCTTTTGAAAAAGAAATGAGCTAAACAAAGAGAGGAAAATAACAGACGATTCCAGTAGCACCACATACAAGCACCTTCAGACTGTTGTCTTTGATTTCAATTCATGCATGCAGAGCTATCCTATAACAACATCAATATATGGCATCTGAACCTCACTCTTTGGTTATAACTAATGAACTGTGCCCAAGGAAACTAGTACAATGCGAGAAAACAGAATCATCCTCACTCAGATGGGGTGGGAATAGGTTAATCACCAAGTCTACCTTTTGCTCTCTAGTGACAGAAGCTCAGAAGCACCTTTTAGAAATCTTGTTGTAGACAGTGACAGAAACTCAGAAGCACCTTTTAGAAAGCCTGTTTTAAACAGAGCCAAAACCTAATAAATTGTACCAAGGTGTAAAAGCAGATACTTGGGGAAATTGGATTACTTTCTGCAAATATCAACAGTAGAATGTTATTGTTAAGATACTGGAAATATAGAAAGAAATATTTTTAGTACTCTCATCTCTCATTCCCATTTAGTGGGAGATAGAAAGTAGCTTTATAACAGCACAGATTAAAATTTTCTACTGAAATTCTTTATTTAAACTTTTTTCTAATTTACATATGATGTAAATGCTTTTCTACAATGAAATCAACTCTAAACATTCTTTCTTGATTATAGAATGAAAGAGATTATGTTACAGTATTTGGTTTTGAAAAATGTCAGATAAAAAAATAAGGAATTTGACATGGCCTTTGGAAATGTAATCCAAATTAAACCAGAGTTAGAAACTTTGTTCAGGATACAAATTCAGAAAAATATAGGATTTATCTCTAAACCTATTCTGCTGTCTTGTGGCTTAAATTTTCTGATGAAGTTGTCCAGGGCACAGAAAGTTATGTTAGTGAACATGCAACATTTCCTCTACTGACTCCCTGAAATCTTTCTAGATAGTCTGTGCTGGCTGCTCTCACTTGTAGCCTCTTGGTTTGTAGAGAACAGGTATACCAGTATCTAATAACTGAACTACTGTCACTGATGAACAGAATCTCTCATTGAGATCACATATAACTACATTAAAAGCATTGTTGCTGTCTGAGTTCGATCATCAAACCCACTTACCTGCAAAATATTTACTACAGAAGTGAAATATCTAGGCTTTAAGCAAGTTTCAGACCAAGTAATTTGAACAAGCAGTTTCCTCAGGCTAAGAAAAACGTAAACTACCATAATGTGGATTATCAGGGATGAGTATGCTTTTTAGGTCTCCAGTTGAAATGTACCCTAAGCAGAAAGGAATAGAAAAAATTCAATGTCACTGTACAAATATGCTAGAGAATGGAAGTGGGATGTTACTGACACATCTGAATACTTCTTTCCACTAAATAAAAATTCATCGTAAAACAGATCAGTAACATGAACTCCACATTCTACTCAACTTCAGATGCTGTAACATTCGATATTGACAATCTACCACCCAGAGGATTATTCTGCTTACCTTACCCTTCAGTGTTGAAATCCACATCTCGGCACAGTGTGACATAGTCTGACACTCATGCCATAAATTTCATTTACATTCCTGTGAGCCATTTGTGGGCATAAATCCCAGAGATTATGCATACAATCTTGGAAACATATACATATATATTTAACTAACTAAAACACTCCAACCTCAAAACAACATTTCAAGCTACCAATTTAGAGTTTTTATTTTGGTGACCAAAACTGTGATTTCATAATTATTTCCTTGGCATGTAAGTACATTTTCTCTACTAATTTTTCTATTAGAGAATACTGGATAAAATGTCAACATTAATTCTGTTCTCCTACAATGGAGAAGATTGCCTAACTGTTTTCTCTTTTAATCAATTATCTGAGCCATTCATTATAGTCAGTCTTTACTTGTTCTTTATCTAAACCCATTAAAAAAAGTTGTCTAATGCTGAATTGCAATGAAAACTTAAAGAAAAGGAGGTACCAGTTACCTCATAACAGACACTTCCTCAGAGTACAGACAAATAAAGTTAAACACCAAGGACAATTTTAGGCAGACTTGAGTGTCACCTCTTATCCCAGGTGGTGTTTATAATTCAGAAAACTGAATTGCTGCTTGGGCTGTGAACTGCTGTCTTAGTTTTGAAAATCAGAGGATATTTCTATCGTTCTATGTTAAAGAGATTTCTAAATTTTACTGCTTCGGTTCATCATCATCTCAACCATGGAAATAAAATGTTAGTCAATTATCCAAATGAAAAAAAAATATTTAATTTGAAGTGGGAATCTTGGTAAAATTATGGTGGTGATAAGTGGTATGGAGAAGGGAGGAAAGATGAAAACCCCTAAAAACAGACTGTCAGCAGACACTGTAATATCATGCACACAATATACCAAGTAAGGTAAGAGCTAGAAAAAAATAGATCCAATCTGTAAATGTTATTGTCTTCAGTGACTATGTTAGTATTTAGACATGCAGGTCTCTTTGGAGAAACTGAGTTTAAACACGATAAACACACACATATTTTAGCCTATTTATGTGTTGTTCTTTGTAAACCTGACAACTTTTCAGTGTAAACTGCCTATTGATATTACATCTAAACAATTGGATTCATATATTGTACTCTCATGTGGAGCTAGTACATAGCATCTTTTCAAGACAAAATGTCTTACAAGTATTGGTTCTTTCCAGACCTTTAAGCAGAATATATATTGCAATTAAAGGCAGTAATATTTTTTTTTATTTGACTTACTAACTTCTTCTATATGCACATGCAGAGAGGGAAGTTATTAAGAAGATAAGACATTTGAAATAAAATACATCGTACTGGAATAACTTAGTAATGATACTGCCATGACAGACTCAAGGAAATACTCTGGTTTTAAGATTTAGAAGAAATTCTGCAGGAAAATAGTATTTTCTGTGCACACACATAAAAAGTGGTAAAATATTTGGTAATTCAGCTCTGACTTCCCTAACTTCAATCATCAGCAAAAACATTGAGTAAACAGTAATATCAAATGCCTATGGCAAACAATATAATCTGTAGTTACTGTTCCTGAAACTGTGTGATAATAGCTCTGGGTAAAACTCCTATTCTGACAGAAATAATTTTGCACAGAATAAAATATGTTTTAGAAAAAGAACCTGTTGATCAAAAGGATAACTGTTATAATTCAAGTTCTCTATCTCAGAAAAAAGAAGTTACTAAGAAGTTTTCTTTTAGACCATGAGTATTGCAGATGTTCACTTCCTACCTACCTAGGAATATTCCATATCATATAGACTGGGTGGCATCTACTGCCATCTCAGGTTATATAGTACCTCTCCTTGCAGAGTGAAAATCTTTTTAAGTACTTAATATTTACACAATATTTTAGTGCTCAAAAGTATTATTCAGTGCAATATTTTGCATTAATTGTTTATAAAAGTAAAACAAAAGCCCAGGAATTTTGACATATCTTGTGAATTTTCTGAGAGACCAATGAAAGTTTTCTTATTAGAGCTCTACAAGAGTTCTTTAATAGAAAGAAAAAAATAGAGAGCAGGGTGAGGAGCTAATTCCTGCACGATAGGCAAACTTGCATGTTCATACTGCTCAGTACTGTCCCTTTCTCAAAAAAGTTGTCCACATTCGCAGAACATAGTATATATACATTCCCTTGGTGTGACCCTAGGATCTTAAGTTGTAACTTGTGTGTGTGTATGCGTAAGGTTTCTTTCCTTTCAGTTTGATTTCACTTGACACTGTCCAAAGCAACATGGATTCTGTATCTCTCAGTGGTTTGTGGCAGGGGAACACCTTGCCTCATCGTGGTCTTTACCACAGGCTGCAGAGGAATCTCTGCTTCAGTATCGGGAGCATCTGGAGCAGCTCCTCCCTGCCTTATTCACTGAACTGAGTTTCTGCAGGGTTGTTTGTGTCATATATTCTCCCTCCTCTCTCCAGATGCATTTACTCTTGCACAGTAACTTTTCCCCCTTCTTAAAACTGGTATTGCTGCCACTGCTGCAGATGGGCTTGTCCTTGGCCAGCATCAGGTCCATCTTGGAGCCAGCTGGCACTGGCTCTGTTGCATGTGGTGGAATTTCTAGCAGCTTCTTACAGAAGTCACTCTTGTAGTGTCCTCCCCCTCCCTTGTTTGTTGTGGGAACAACAAATGCAACTGTGAGCTGATAGAGTGAATCTGTTTCTTACCAAAAGTTGTCAGAAAATTACTTAGCCTTGAATTTAAGAAACAGAAAGGTCAAAGGGTTTTGAAGTTTGAAGTTAAAAGAAATACATTTAAGAAGAAGAAACATAACAGAAGAAAAAATATAAGCACTATTTCTGTGGCTCTTGTTTTAAGCTGGAATACAAATTATGCACAGTGATTTAAAATAAATCTTAAAAAATAATGATGCTAACTCTTTGTTAAAGTACTCCTTTTAAATCAAGGAGGTTTTAAGGTCGATAACAGTTTCAAACAGCATGGTTTCTACTTACCTTTGACTCAGAATATTTCCTTTTCAATTACAAGAGCAAGAAATTAACTTGTCTTCCAGAAAAAAAAAAAAAACTTCCTGAAATAGTATTGTTGAAGAAAATCTCTGTTAGTTCAATTTTCTCATATGGAGATTGACACGTGTAATCTGAAAAAAAGTCATTGAGTTTTGTACCTATGACAGTCATGTAAACATTTTTGTAGATTAACAATTCTGTTGGAAGGTATTCAGAAATACTTTTCTCTAAAGATATGTATCTATTTGAAATAGATGGGTTTCAAATTGTTTTGAAAGAGATTTGTATAAATTTGAAGGATCAGTAAAAGGGACTCCAGTTTACCTGTAAATATCTCATGATATAATAATATTGAAATTATATATATATATACACACACACATATAATATATGTTAGTATAATAAATACTACAAACTGGAAAGCTCCATTTTGAAGTATAACAAAATAGTTTTCAGAGAACTTCTTTCCCACTTATTTTGCTCAGAAATCACATTTGGATGCAAGATTATTTGATCACACCCAATTTCTTGAACTCTGTATACAGAAGATATGAGGCATTATGAGGAATAATACTTCTGCTTTTAAGAGACAGTCTTCAATTTAGGACTGAAGTACAGTGTTGTTCTTTCTGTAAGTGAGGCCTATTTCTTAATAAGAAAATAACTTTCTACTGTAAGGCAAACTGCCTCATTTAGTTAATATTCAATTAAAAAATGCAATATCAAGGAAGAAAAAAAGAGGTATCTCTTTAGCTTCCACAAATGAAACACTTTCAGCCACTAAAGTGAAGCACTTTCAAGCTTTCACACTCACATTATTTTTACATTTTGTTCATCTCTTTCTTGTGCTCACAGGAGTTCAGGTAAATATGATCAAAGACATGATGGTACAAATGGTGTTGTGGTGGTGTGTGTGGCTGAAGCCACAGCCCCCCGGCCTCAGGACTGGTGGAACCAGCCTGACGATACTGTTGTCTGAGCCACTTACCCTGGTTAGGGTGAGCTTCTGGTTTATCCCAGCATTCCCTTCAGTTATGTTTTACATGTTACTGTTTTATTGGTTAGTTTGTGTATGACTTA
This sequence comes from Climacteris rufus, assembly GCA_013398175.1. NCBI lineage: Eukaryota > Metazoa > Chordata > Aves > Passeriformes > Climacteridae > Climacteris > Climacteris rufus. Next base: position 163,302 of record VZRZ01001932.1, on the reverse strand, counting down.
ATGTTCTGTACATGGTCATATTCTACAAACTTCATATCAGTTCGGTTCACCATCGGCTGTATTGTAATCCCTGTACCCCCATTGGTTATTCTCCCCTGTTCCTACCCCTACATATGCTTTTCCCTTCCCTTTGCCTTCTGTCCCTGGACGTCCTCAACTCTACTGGATCCCTGCGCCGACCCCAGACCCTTGCCTCTCCTTTTCTCTCCTCTCCCAGACCTGACCAGAATAAAGAGCTGAATTCCATACAGAGGCCCTTCCCTCAAGTTTTTGTCCTTGCCAGTGCCTTCAACGCTCGGGTTGAGGCTCTCTCACCCCAGAGGAGCCAGCACTCCAGTTAGCTGCAGAAGGAAGCCCTGTGCTTGCGGATACTGCAAGACTCGTCAGCCCCCACTCCACCAGGGACGTCCCCAGCGGATTTGAGCAGGTCCTCAAGCGGCAATATGGTATGATTTATAAAACAACATCCTCTAAGGAAAAACCCCAAACATTAAGTATAGCATTTATGTTTACACCTGCTCACAAGAGCACTCCCAAGCTCATTTTCATTTGTAAAGCATATAAAAGATGCTGTCTTGCACATTCTATTGAATACCTGGTGAAAGTTAGCATGGGTGCTCATCCCAGTATAAACTACACATCCTTCTCTTAAGGTCGCAAGTCTGTTTCTGAACCCTGATCTGATTCGCTATGACTCTGCTTGCTGAAGACACACAAGTCTTGCTAAAGAAATAAAGGTGTTGATCTTAGAAAGCTGTGTCACAGAACAGTGGTTTTCTGATTTAGGAAGGAAAAATAACTTAAAATATCTAGGCTTCAACAAACCGCGTGTCTTGTCATCCTGAACATAGATACTTTTATCCTCAAGACGTTTCCCTCTTAACTCATGCTGAAGAAGTCCAAGATTAAGTAAAATGCAAGCCTTATCTTGGGTTCCATATTGTATATTCTGATGACAGAATCTTAACTTCATCTTTCATAGTCACTGCTTATAGGTGTAAAAGTCATTTAACAACATGAATAAACAAAATTGGACTCAATTTTAGAAGTATAGATGTTATAGGTCTGACTTAGCTTTGTAGTCCCTGGCAGCTTTACAGTGAATGGACTCGTATTTCTTAAATGAGAGGTGGTTCTGTGGAGGTTCCTTTTTCTCTTGACTGCAAAGAAGTCTAGAGTGACTGCACATTTGACTTTTAGATTTCTGAAGATAATTTGTGAAGTTTTGGTCAACAAAATTATGGTTTCCATGAGCAAGCAGACAGTCTGACCTCTTCAGAATTTCCTCTCAAATGCGATGATTATTTTAATGGAATTATCTGTAATTTAATTTCCTGTAGTGTACCTTGACTTTTACAGGTCATGTGAACAGATTCAAAACACATTCAAAACAAAAAATATTTTGCAAAATACCAAGCTGCAAGGGGAAAAAAATACCAAACAAAAAATATATGACAAATTTCATTTCTACCTGCAAATACTGTAACAGAAGGACCTTAATGGCAGATAATAGAAAACAGGAAATTACAATCTTTGTTCTGGTCTCCAGAGCAAATAGAAACCATAAGAGGAGTACAACTGTCTAAATATTGGATTTATCTTCCTGCAAGGAAGAAAAATGAAAGCAGACATTTGTTGAATACAAGTAACAGTCATTATGTAGTCTGCCCATTATCATGAAGATAAATCGTGAATCAAAAGCTTTATTTGTTCCTAGATCCTGCCATTTAGAAAATGACATCAACAACTATAACCAATTAAAAAGAAGTAAATTAAGAACAGTTCAAGGTAGCCTAAGGCAACAAAACAGCTCTGTTGTATATTAAATAGTTTTTAAAAAATAGTATAACTTCATCATATAATATTTAGTTTTGGCTACAGAAGTATTAGAACTCATTTCATTTCTAGAACCCCTGGGGAGACAACTTACTTTGTATTATATGTTCCAAAATAGATGTGTCCTAAAGCCTTTCTGGGTAGCAGAACTGCATTTCCTTATAATTCAATCTATACCTTGCATGTGCTTGATTTAGCCTTCTCAGCAAGATCATGAGGTTCAAGTCAGAAAAAGCAGTGTTATTTACTGGCATTTTTCATAATTTCTTTTATCTTATAAACATCTTTTGCTTTTGTAAAGTTTGAGCTAAGTTATTATGTGTCTTGAGCCTATTCATATTTAACATATAGATGATCTATTCAATAGCTGCAAGTATTTAACATAAAAGGGTGTCGTAAGTTTTTGACCAGAACAGACCACTACATAACTTGATAAATTGGAGTTTTGCTCTTAAAGTAACTTTATTTTCCAGATTATGTGTCTATTTTCATTGTAGTTCAAAAATATCTTCGATGTTTTAAGTCTCCTAGATTTAATGTCTTGATACTGTTTATCTTCATTAAGGTATAGGAATAAACACAAACATTTAACTGAATAGTTACTGCTTCATGTTCTAACCATCTATCTGTGTTGTGTCATCTGCAGGTCTGACACAATTGGACTTCATAGTAGCCTTAAAAGGAACAGAGATATTTTTTAATACATTACTTGCTATCTTTGCTTTAAAATGGGCATAAGAATGTATCTGCACCAGAAAAGCTGGGATGCCAAAGGAGAAAAAGAGAAAGACTTTAAAGATGCGGTTCTGTGCACCTAAGATCCGCATAAAATCATAGAGCTGCTAATTATTCTCCACTGGTGATGTAGGAGAATAAAGCAGGTTAATTCTATTGGTTAAAACAGATTAATTATATTTTGTACATAAAATGTTGTTCTTAATATAAATGTAAAAATGTGTGTTTATACCGGCTTCTTAAAACCTGTAATTTATTAATGGTCTCATAAATTTATATATTAAGTATTTTTTAAAATAGCAGTTTTTTACACCTATTTTACATCTGAATAGAAAAAAAACATAAATAGTATTTGGAATATTTTATATATATCCTTATTCTTCACACTATCTTATGTATAAAATGAAAATAGAAAACCTGCAACATCATGACCTGTAGAGTAATAAAACCAGCTGGGTCTCATGACTTTCTGAGGAAGAAAATCCATGCAGCTTAACAACCAGCATCTAAATGATGATGTGGATTATATAAAGAACAAGTGGAAAATAATTTTTTTTGGTTCTCGAGCTTTAAGTGAGGTTTCTTAACTTGAAAAGCGAGCACATTTAAAAAAAGACAGTGGAACAATAATGTCAAATATTATGCTCTGTTTGAAATTATACTTTGCCTGCTAAGGAGAAATAAAAATTCCTTCAACTTACTGTACACAGACACAGGCACATTATTTAGAGAGTAAACAAATAGATTGGTTTGTGTGCAAGTAGTGGCATAGTCAAGCTTTTACTTCTGTGGGAACAGCTAATACAACCAACCATATATTCAGCTTCATATGTTGGTGGAAATCATGGCTATTTTTGCAGATGAAGAAGAATAAGGAATGTGACCTATCAGGCAAATTAAGTTCATAAGGCTGACAATATGCCCACCAGGATATCCCAAGTTCTTCTAATGCACTTCTTTATCATGCACTCTAATGCATCTTCTCTTTATCAAGAAAACATGAACATAATATTTTGTGCTCCTAGTTTGCAAGAAATTTAAATTATGATTATTAATGTTTGTTGTTTTCAATTTCAGCCAACTTTTAGTACATCAAATATTATTTAAATTCATGATTATTTGTTCAGTACAGTAGCCTATACAATAAAATGAAAATATGGGAGAAGGATAAGGTTGTAGGCAAGAAAGGCTGTTGGGAAAGTATTTTTTTCATCTGCCTTAACAGGATGAACTGAATCACAGCCCATCGGACCATGGTTCAAGGCACAATGATGCGTGTATCCAGACCAGATATAAGAGTACCTAGGTAAGTCATTGTAAACAAAGGAGTCCAATGATCATACACTTGAAGGAAATTTATTTGGACTAAAATATATTCCTATATTAGTTTTATATATCTCTATCTAGGAAGGAGAAGGAGGAAATAATATTAAACTGTCAAAATAAATCATACATACAGAAGTTAATACAGCAATAATTGAAAAAATATACTAAAAGAGTGATATAGTCAAAGTGAAGAGCATCATTCAAAGGACTGACAAATTAAAAGAGAATACCTCTTCATTGTCTTTGTCATTGTAATATTAAAATGGTAAAAAACATTCTATGTCTCTAAAATGTACTTAAAAGGTAATTTTAATCTTTTCATGGTACAAACATAGTTTTTTATATATACTAGCAACAAATAATTATCCTGTGATGAATGAGATATTAGCCATTCCACCATAATGGTGCAATGTAGAGAAGTACAGGCCTGGTAGGACAGCAGGGGCCTTGAAAAGTGAAGGAAGCAGCGTAAAAGACAATGAGAGAGATCCTTATGCATGCAAGGATAAGGCATAAGGTTGACACACGGTTGGTGTTGGAGATATAAACAACTCATCCATGGTCAGTCACAAAAATGCAAACTTGGACCTGTAGAAAACTGATCTGAAGCGTAACAAGTAGAACAAAGACCAAGGCACCATATATAATTAATTTGTATGCAATGTTGAGATGCAGACCAATGAAGAAAGAGAAAGGTGTAAAATGTGTAAGCAAATATTTTAAAAGACCCCCAAATGGACCCCAAAGTGAGGAAGAAAAATACATTAATACAACAATCATGTTTCTCTTTGCAAAAGTTCCAGGTGCTGATGACTTCACAAAACCCACTGTCGTGGTTTGAGAAGTTTGGGGGGTCTAGCTTTTTGGGTGTGGTAGGGGCCAAAAGATGGCTCCTGTAAGGAGCTTCCAGAAGCTCCCACAGCTGTCCAGTCAGGGCCTATCTCTGATGGCTTCTGGAAGATTGATGTGCTGTTTTCCACAGTTGGGCCAATTAGGAAGGACAGAAACGCCTCTGCGACAGTAAATTTAAGAAGCAATCTCTGTAGTATGCATGCGCGCGCCATGTAACCCTGTAGTCATGTAATTAGTAGATTAGGCAGGGGAGAAGGAGTACAGCAAATAACTAGGAAAAATAAGTGAAACATCAGATATGAGAGCCAGCAAATGATGCCAGTCTGCCAAAGAAGAGAAGCAATGGAGGAGGAGGTTCCTGCAGCATCGGAACTGA
>VZRZ01001932.1:116724-157851 GCA_013398175.1 Climacteris rufus | reverse complement strand
GAGAGAGAGAGAGAGAGAGACCCCTTCAGGTATAATTGCTAAGAAGAGGAAACAACTGAGCATTTGAGGACTAAACTCATTAGAGATAAAACCCCCTCCCCGGGTTCCCCTTATGATCTGGGGGGAGAGAGAGGGCTGTGAAGATTTTGGGAAAGGGGGGGGGAATGGGAGGACGGCAGAGAAAAGAATGTTTGGGAGATGTTCCTTTGTTTTTGCTTGCTCCTTTTACCCTGTAATAAATTCACTTTATCACTCAGAAGCTCTGACCTTGTCTCAGCCTGATTTTGCTCCTCTACCAGCATTTCTTATCATGGGTTTAGTAACACAGTTCAATTCGGAAAGGGGGGAAAAAAGCAGTCTTAGTGGGGCCTTGGCCGTTGGCCGGGGCTAAACCACTACACCCACTATCACCAAGCTAACCACTAATCTTATGACCCTCTGAGACAGTGGAACGGAGAGCATAATACTGGGAAAGGGGTAAAAAACAATTTAAACTGCAATGCTGTGGTTTTTGGGGTTTTTTTTGGTGACAACTAGATCTAAGCTAATTGTTATGAGATTCTTCAGATTTCACTAGTATTAACATTAATTTTTTACCTTAGCTGCACATAAGGTATACTGCTTCTTTGCCCATAAGTAATATTTTGAACATAAGAGTTTAGATTATGATGATGATTTTTCCAGAAATAAATCGAACACTTGACATGACTGTATTCTGCCTAGTAGATCAATATGGTTTCTGAGATAGACATTTCAAATATAAATAGGAAAAAGTATTTCATCACTTTGTAAATGTTCATGAAACCAATTACCTATAAGTAGCCTGAGGCTTGCTGTGAGGAATCCTTTTCCTGACTCTGGCATCTGACAGTGCATCAAGTGTCATATCTCAAGGTTAAAATTGTGAAATGTGTTAGGAATGATGTACAGTAAATTGTTACTAGTCACCTACTTGATAATATTAATCTTTTTTTTGTGTCTTGGTGAAATGAGAATGCTGCTCAACTTATCTGACACTGATGTTTGAAGGACTCTGCAATATCAAAAGAATAACCTCTATATAAATAATTTCTCACAGAAGATTCTATCACAATATTTTGTATTTTAGCCACACAAAATATATGTGGAGACTTGGCATTGTTTCTGTCCAAGTCAGTGGATATTTTTGCCTTATGCAATATTGAAGAAGGATTAGGAACATAAGAGCATATAAGCACAAAACAATGAATACCATGGTGATATTATGATTTTATGATATGATAGCTGATTGGTAGATATGTTCTGCTACTGGGGAATTGGTTTATTTCAATTAAAACCAAACAGCTATATATCACAGTCATCTCATTAATCTCAGTCATGTGATTAATTCATACTATATTGTAATGTAATTTTGCTGGTATGTTTTACAAAGAAAAAAATAAACAGGAACAAAAAACAAACAAACAAACAAACAAACAACCCTACCAACAATTTGACACTCAAATGAACGTTCTGTGCTTTTATTTGTGAATGTGTTAAGAAACTCTGTCAAAGTATAGTGCTTGGTAGCCCTTAATGTAAATGTCTCCAGGAAGAAACACAGTTTCGGTTGTCTTACATTCATGGTAGAACAGAGGTGAAAAAATTCCCTTTAATTAAGGCAGTGTGGCTGCACAGGGCCTCTCTTGAGAAATTCCCATGCAAACTATGAAAACAACAAGATAACGCTTGGACACCTGCTGTTTTTCCTGATCTGTTTTGATTGAAGACAGAGTGTGTTTTGGAATTGGGTGTTGTAGGACTTCAGCCAGTCGGGGGTGGGTGACCACTGTCCAATCACCTAATGGGTTCTTACCATATATAAGGGGAAAATACAACAATAAATTGCTCTCTGTTACTTCTCACTACACTGGCTCATATGCTCCATTCCAGGTAAAACAGCGACAAGGCAGGACTGTAGTCCTGAAAAAAATTGATACTTCTGAAAAGTAAAAGTACATTGACATTGTGAATGAGGGGAGTGGAGCATGTTATAATAGAGATCCCATATGACATCACTTGTGCTGGTTTTCAGTATAGAGAGCTTCTATAATCTATCATATCCTTATTTAAATATCCAGGATCACTCACACAAGAAAAAGTTTAATCATATCTTACTAGGGGCTTAAGATTCATAGCAGAGAAATCAGATTAACATTTTACTGGTATCTTTGAACAAAATTGATCTGTGTATATGTTTGATTACCCTGAAGGAGTAACTTCTTGAATTTTGCAGCTTTAACTAGATTGTCTACAGTATTACAGTTTCTGACACAGTTTTTGTGGAACTCACATGGTAATAAGTAGGAACTGACGTGAAAATATTGAAATGCCATTCTCAGAAATTAAGGGTATAAATTAAACATGAATACTTACATTTATCTGTGTTCAACAGGATTTGATCTGGGAATATTGTGGTTATTACCATTACAAGGCTAGGCCATACATAGGTGTGTTATAAGCATTTCTAGGTATGTGTTATATTGAGAACTTATTAAGACACAATCTATTATTCTTTACATACATACAGTAAAAGTTAATATTGCTACCACTGCAATGATATAGGTTATGTACCTCACAATAATTACAGTAATGTCTGCTGCAACAGGTTTGTCTGTATTCTGAAGACAAAAGTTCCAAATTTCAGAGATATTTCCGTACTAAAACTAAAAAAATAATAATCAATGTAAGAGTAAGGCACAGTGCTTGTCCTCATAAGGAAAAGAGCATATAAAGATATTAATCTGCTTATTCTGTGGATAATATAATAATCTTTCATTTTTTTCTTGATGTAGTGTGCCATCTCAAATGACTTTTGAATAACTGAAACAAGTGAGGGAGACTAAATGGTCACCATATTCAGAAAGAGTGCTTCATGCACTGGAAGAGAATGAAAAACCTCTGAAAATGGAGGAACATCTGGAATGGATGAAGAAAACAAAGGGCAATAAAAAAGCAGGAAAAAATTGAGAAGGGAGAGAGAGAAATAAAACCGCATGGGAAGTAATTACAGCCAAAACTGTCAATCACTGTGGAGTATAAGCCTGGACTGAATGTAGTTATTAATTGGTGATATAAAACCTTCATTATAATGTACATATAAACTGAAACTGTTCCTAAACTATGCACATGCCAAGCCTTCCTTCATCTCTTCACCTTTTCTCTCTTAGGTCCTTATTTCAGAATAAAAGTTATTTTGTGTACAACATACAGAGGTATTGCAGCATGCCCTGCCAGGTTTCTGACGTGTATAAGCAAAAAAAAACCAGGGAATCTATAGTATTTTTTTCTCTCCTCCATAGCCAGTGTGGCTTAGTTTGATCCACCCATTGTGACCATAGAGAAAAATGTTATTTGTTTGTACCATTAATGTAATCAGTGGCAAAAAGGACTGAATTGAAAAGTTAAAATATTCAGATATGATCATCTGTAAAATTATGATTTTTGTACGTCAATATTAAAACAAAAAATCTTCTTGTTATATCACAAAATCATGGAAGAGGTCAGGTTGGAAGAGACCACAGTGGATCACCTGGTCCAACCTCCCAGCTCAAGCAGGATAATCCTAGGTGACACGGACCTCCCAGCTCAAGCAGGATAATCTTAGGTGACACTGCACAGGCTTGTGTCCAGGTGGTTCTTGACTATCTCCAGTGAGGGAGACTCCTCAACCTCTCTGGACAACCTATTCCAGTACTATGTCACCTGCACAGTAAAGAAGTTCTTCTTCATGTTCAGGTGGAACTTCCTGGACATCAGTTTCTGTCCATTGCCTCTTGTCCTATTGCCTGGCACAACTGAGAATAGCCTGGATCCATCCTCTGGACACCCTCCCTTCAGATACTTGCAGACATTGATGAGATCCCTTCTCAATTGTCCCTTCTTGGGGCTGAACAGGCCCAATGCTCTCATCCTTTCCTCACAAGAGAGATGCTCCAGACCCTTAATGATCAGGGCTGAGTAGAGGGACAGAATCACCTCCGTTGACCTGCTGGAAATGCTTTTCCTAATGCACCCAAGGATACCACTGGCATCCTTGGCCACAAGGACACACTGCTGGCTCATGGTAGCCTGGCTTCTGTGGTCCACCAGGATCTACGGGTCCTTCTCTAGAGAGTTGTTTTCCAGCAGCTTCCAGTAACGTGCTCAAGATCATCTCTGATATGGTGCAACTAAACTATACTACTGGGAGAAGAGTAATGAGAAATCACACCTAGGGCTTTCCCCAATGACTCCTTAAGCTCAGGACCCCAAACTGCCTCTTTGCCTGGGGTGTTCTGTGCTGTAGACATGCTTTGCCAGACCATCTTTTTGGGTCTGACCTGCCTCATCACTCTCACGTTGCCCAATGATGACAGGATTCTTAGCTGGCCTTGGTTATCATCACCAGCCCTGCCCTCTTGTTTGGGGCACTCTTCTTGTTTGGGGGCTAGAGGTGAGTCCATGAGGTAACTGCCTTGCCTGTCTTGCTTTCAGTCTCACCTCACCTTTCTCTGCCTAACACATCAGTGAGGTATTTTTTAAGTGACTAAAATAGCTCTAAAGTGTACGCATGTGTGCAGGATAAGCGTTTTCAGCATTCTTAAACTTCGTATTACTTACAGATAAGGTAAGGCTTTAAACGTACTATGTAAATAATAAGGGACTTATTAGAATGCATGTAATTCACATTGTAGTGCTTATAATAAACCATTACAATCTTTGCAGATATGGCTTTATTATGATGTTTATCACAGTTACAGGTTACAGGCAACTAACTAGGCCACTGTCTTCTTATGGAAAATGAGGTAAAAAGGAATACTGTAATGAAATTTATTTAAAAAAACCTCATCAAAGCCTATCAAGGTGGTTTTAAAGTTGCCTCAGAAATTATGTCAAAAGTGGTTTGATAAGGGTTATGACATAATGTTGGCATATCAATAACCTTTTGCAGCCTGGAAAGGGTCACAGTGTAAATGTGAGACATGGAATGTGTGAATCAGTATGTGAAATGTTATTGAAGTGCCCTAAGATGCTGGACTTATCTATATGCAACTGAGAAAACAAAAGCTATGCGAAAACTAAATTCTATTAGTGTAGCAACTGGAAGTCAATTGAGACATAATAAAGATCCTAAATGGCATCAGTGAGATAAATCTGAGATCTCTATTTGCTATAATTGTAACTTAGACACTCTCTTCACGTGTTAAGGTATCACGACAGACACCCAAAAGTGTTGCGCTGACCACTAGCCGCCCGGTGGCCCTGGCAGGCAACAAGTCTGGTGTCCCAGAAGTGGGACAAACCAGTGTCCTGTTTAGCAGCTGTCAGTGCTGCCTGCAGGAGGCTTTTCTGCAGCAAGGTTGTTGCTAAGCAACAAGGTGAGGCTAAAGGAGAAAGAGGGACCTTCTCTTTGCCTGCAATCCCAACTTTTATTCTAGCCCCGAGGTGCAGAGTTCCAGAGTCAAAAGGGGAGGCAGAGGAGAAAGGCCTGGGGAGCAGTTAACAGCCCCTTTTTAAATGGGGCCGGAGAAGGGGAGGAACAAAGGGACAAACCAATAGGGAAATGACAAGGGGTGACAGGGAACAAATCACAAAGGGTAAGGGGATGAACATATTTGAATCAACCAATGGGGAACTGAACTGAACAGAACTTTCCAGAGCTCAATACATAGGCAATGAAACACATGAATAAACATAGAAGTCTAAACCAATAGCATCACGGGAACAGAGAGGTTTCTAGAAGGAGAGGAGGAGATGCTGCTAGAGGGACACCCAGTGGGGAACAGCTTTAAACCTTGGTCTCGCCCTCAGATCCACCCTCAGGGTCGGAGTCCTGGGCACGGAAATCCACTCACTGGAAGTCACTCAAGCCCAAGGTGGGCTGGGTCACTGCAGTACAAAAGAACATAAAAATGTAATAAATCTGATTTGTTTAATTTCTGAAGAGTTGAGCATCCAATCTGAGGTAGTTACCTAGACTCCTTGGATTCACTTAAATTCCCACAAATAGATGTATATTGATAGGTGCTTTAAGGTACCCCAGATACTATCCAGTTATTTCTTCAGAAGTGTGTGATTTCCTTAAAACCTGTTTCATATTTGTCAGGTCTGTGAAGATACTTGGATATTGTGGGACTTCACAAATGACACAAGTTTTCCCTTATAGACATTTGATTTAAGACCCCTATGCAAGTACTGGATATGGGAAATTTCTGAGAGGAATTTTTCATATCTGCCTGATGCATCTACATTACAAGACAGTTAATTACTTTTCAGAAATTACTCTCTCTCTCTCTCTCTCTCTCTGACACCCCTAGAAGTTTATATAACTAACAGGTTGTGAGGACGAAACTTGGATAAGGTGGTCACAGCCATTATCTGAAAAGTATTTTAATTTTCCAAGTAGGATTTGAATGACTTGATTAAAAAAAAAAAAAAAGGCAAAATAATTATTAACATGCTTAAAATATCCATTTTGCTTTGTTTTTCTGGCCACAGCTCATTCTTCTTTTTTTTTTGTTTGCTCTTTCATTCTCCATTTTTCACGTAGAAGTGCAAGAATTTCTCCTAGGATGTGAAATTGTTTGCCTTAGTTTTCTCTTTAAGAACAGAATTTTCTATAATTTTTTCCTGATGTAATTAGTAAGTTTAAGTGACCTCCTCAATCCTCTTATTAGAAGCAAGCTGAGGCAAAGTTTCTTATTCAGGTCTAAATAGTGCTCCCATTTGATTAGCAATCTTAATTTTTTAACATTTTTTTTAGTCCAGATACAGAAAAAAGCATTAAACAGGCTGTAGTGTTATTTTGCAACACAAAAAGAAATTGAAATATTTTTGAAGTAAAGAATTTTAAATTTGAAAATTCAAAAATATTATAGCTCCAAAGATGTTTAAAGGATATGTAGACATTTTTGACATCTATTCTTCAGCCAAGAAGAATGTTTTATAGGAGATAAAAGTCTTTGAGCTCTGCATGATTTGTGCATGAGTAAAAACTTTTCCTGGGATCAATTCAACACAGGGATATGATCTCACATAAGATTCCAAAAATCATCCCATACCTCAATATTGCTACTTCAAGTCAGTGTACTTTTCCCCTTCTTCATCTCAGTGGTAGCAACTCTTAGAAGAACAGACAGAAATAAATTTTCAGTATCTACCCTCTGGAATAAGTCAGAACATTTTTTTCCTTCCTATATTTTTAGGTAGGTAATATGTTTTATTGTTCCATGTGGTTAAATTTAGAATAAGACATTCTAAACAATACCTGAATCACTTTCGTTTCTTGCAAGAGCATTTTAAATTTTATAAATTTGATTTATCAACAACCATACAAATATATGAAGGATGTGAGGAGCAAAGGGGAACAACCACTGATTGGTAAATTGAATTATCTTTCAGAACACCTTATTGCACAGTGTTTTACTGTCACCTTATAGATTTGGAATCTATTAAGTAGACTGCAAGGAAAAAATAACACTTAGATATCTATTAACTGTGGACAAACAAAAGTATTAGAAAATGCTTATACCAAGAGAAATTATTTTTTTACATTTTGCATTCTGTATGCTGCAATGTAAAGCACTCAAGTGAGATCCTAATCTCTTCATGGAAATTTTGTTAATCACTGGTCTGTTTTATAACAACATCTGTATAGTTTTCCACATCCTGGCTGCACACTTACTGTCTTTCATGAAGCATCATTAGAATACAGCATTTTGCCAGAGCTTGTCAACCATGGGCAGAATAAACACCAGTATCCTACTCACTCCAGCACTTCATAATGCTATCTATTGACAATAAAGTTTGCCAATAAAACAAACAGATTTTTGTCAATCCCTGTGTACTCAATAACATTGTATGGACTTTGTCTCACTGTGTTCTTTATAACAAGAAATTTTGTATCCCTCTCCCTCCCAATCTGTGAAATATTCTAATTTTAAACTCCAGTTATTGTTAACATATGGCTAAAATTTCAGTGTAAGATTTTGAAATAAGGAAATTAAGAATGTGCCTTAGAAGTCTGAACCAATTTTGATGAGAATGAGAAGTAAATAAAAGTCCTGAGATTTTTCAGTTTGGTCATTTGTGAATGAAATTGTAGAGCAAGAGGAAATTAAGAAGGAAAAAATTACATTGTAGTACGTTTAGTTAAGAAACCAGGGGAAAAAAAAAGCTAGTTGTATTGTAACCTGTAAAAACAGGACTGACGACAAAAACAGAACAGGTCCTCACCTCCATTCTTTATAATAAGATAAAAGTATTTGAAATACTTGAGTTTTCACTTAGTGAAGTGGAAATGTAATGAAGAAAAATACTTTCAGAAGGGTTATGCCAAATTGTTCTAAAATTCAATCATTTCACGATTCATGGAAACAATAGAAGTGTTTCTCAAATCAGCCCCTACTTGTGAACTTGGTATTTTTAAGGTTTTTTTTTTTTTCAATTTTTTTCCTACTTTTCAATTTCTTTCCTTTTCCCTGTATCACCAATTCTAGTCTGTTTTTTCCATGTTTCTTCTGAGTCTCCATTCAATGACATTTTCATGTCACCTTCCATTTTATATTTTCTCCTTCATTTTATTAATTATTTTCCACCAAACTTAGTTTCTTTTTACACATAATTAAGGTACCCTGTGTAGGAAAACATCACCAATGATGATTCATCCCTGTGAGGCCTTCCTGTACCTCCTGCTTTTTCAAGGAATGGAATTGCATGCCAAGTAGGAGGAGCAGAAGATACTCAGAACTTGCAAGAGAGGGATGAAAGAGGAACTAATGAGGAACTTACTGATATCTCCCAAGTTCTCCTTTGTACCTTACTGCCTCTTTCCCCTTTTTCCAGTAGATAACAACACTAAAAAAAAGTCAGGCTTTTTTTTTCTTTTTTTTTCGCTCTCCACAGCTCCCACATTCACAATGGGCTTGAAATCACTAGAACAATATGTGCAACTCTCTCACACAGTAAGGCAGAAACAGCAGGGGTAAAAAAGGTATCTAAGCAGGAAAAAAAGGCTGAATTCTAGTTGCACAGATACATGAAATATCAAAAAGCATTAGGAAACTTCTTGGAAGGAAGTTACCTGAACCATTAAGGAGTTGTATTAAAGCCAGAGGTGTGTGAATTCTTTGCACAGTATACACACTGACACTGTGCAGAAGTCCTAAGACAAAAAAATACACATGTCAATATGTGTGTGTCTCTCCTCATCTTTCACATTAGGATGCTGGCTTGTTGTTGATGTCTCGTAGCAATTTTTATGCGATGTACTTCTTTCAGCCAGGAAAGAAGTCACAAAATAGGAAGACAAAAGTGTAATCTAGACACCACCGCCTAAATGTTTAGTACCTCCTAGGATTCTTTTTGGTACCCAATGCATCAGTCATGGTCTGAAAGGGGAGCTATGCTCTCTTGGAGAGGCACCTAGAAGTAATGGGTGCTCTTGACATCAATGAAAGATAAAAATTGAATCCTTCATAGCAAAGTAATGTAATGGAAGGTTTAATTTCCTGATCTTGGGAAGTAGATACAAAACCACCCTATGCCTATTTCTTTCTCACAGCTTTAACAAGTAAAACTAAGCTTTAAATCAGAAAATCAAGTTTTAACTGTATAATAAATAATCAAGTTCTGATTGATAAAAGAATAAAGTTCTGGTAGAAATATTCAATTTTGTATTCTATATGGCTAAGTTTATTTTTCATTTTGTTTTGGTGTGGGTGTACCCATTTGTATGTGGGTGTACCAGTCATACAGTTACATTTGTACATCACTGACAGATGTATTTAGCTAAAATAACAGATGAAAATGTATAAATATTGTGGGAAATAGTGCAAAATATGTTACTGTTTTCTTAATTTCTGAAATAACTAGACATTTCCAGTCTTTTCTCTTCACTGGAGAAGTAGATGTCCATTGAAAGTATTAGTGGTAATTTTAGGGATGCTCAATAAGAAGGCTTCCCCTTCTAATTAATATTAAAAGAAAGAGAAAGTGTTGTTATCTCTTAGAAAAAGAAGAATGTGTCTTACATTTGTACTTTTGAACAGATTGAATTAGTACTGTGTCATGTTAGTGCTTCTCTTCATTCATGTGTTATAAGAGTTGATGATACAATAATATTTTTAACATCCTGGATAAAATTAATACTCCTTGAACATGATGAGATTTGGTTACTGAGACAAAAATGCTGAAATAAGCAAAAGATCTTATAAAATCTTAAAAATAGATACCTTAAATTTATTTGTGTTGTTTTATCTATATTCAGTGTGGAATCCGTGCTCTCTCTGCTAATAAGGATTTTAAAGAGAGATAAAGTAACTTTTAGAAATTAATTAATGAGTACGTTTGTACTGATCTTTTGGGCCTTTATATTTTTGGTTTTGTATGTGTGTTTCTTCGGTGTTTTCCTGCAGATAGCAAATAATGGGTCATTACTTCCTTACAAACAACAATCTTGTTTTTTCCTCACCATTAACATGCAGATAGTGAAATCTGGATCATCTTAAGCTGCCAGCCATGTCCACCTCTAAAAGGCCACTGATCAGCAGCAAACCTAATACATCACACTTAGAGTAACCAAGCTGGAGCTCTTATTCCCTCTGACTTCTTGTCTGAGTGAATCAACAGGCCAAACCGTGCAGCACATGAGCACCAGACTGGACAGAGCTGATGTCAAATCTGTGAAGCAGAAATTCCTGGTATTGCCTGTAAAAATCTGTGTTGTTGGAATTTGCCTTTGAAAAAAAATTCTAAGTGCTCTGAAAATTGGTGACCCACAAGTCTGAATGCTAATGCTTTAATGAAGCCAACTTATCAAATGGAATCCTATTGACACACAGTAACTAAAAGACCTTTAGGCATTAGCATTTACATGGCTATATTAATTGGTCTTGAGTCTCCACTGCAATCCTTCCAGTAACTGAAATAGGAACTTCAACTGTTTTGCCCAGGACTACACAAGAGTTACTGTCAAAGTTAAAGAAAGTGTGCAGAAATTCTTGAATATAATTATTGTATGTTTAATATAAGATATTATTCACTACAATAAAAACTAATGTTGAAGCTAGAAAATACTCGGATTAAAAAAGTTAGCCATTGGGCTCAGATAGACTACACTGAAGTTAGGAAAACATCTGTTTGATTTATACGGCTATTCTATTATTTAATGGAGTTTTTAAAAAGTCATGCTAAAATAGGTAACTGTATGTGGGGAAAAACACCAATAACAGTGATGGCAAATCAGAAACATGATAATGTGGCTGTTGTAAAATGTACCTAACAGATTTGAACTTTGCAAGTTTCTGTGGTTGGGGTTTTTTTTGTGTTTTGTTTTTTTTTTTTTTTTAATTCTTTGGTTGATTGGTTTTAGTTATGAAACTAAAAAAAGAAGAAAGGAAAAATATATTAAGTCATTATTTTCTCTCAACTACATTTAATTTTAAATCCACTGTAAATCATGCTAACCATAAAAAGTATCTATATAACTATACTAGGAAGGAGTATCAGGAAATTTGAAGAGCAAATGAAAAATGAGAAAATCAATACTAAAAATTCCCCCACAAACAAACAAGCAAAAAATAAAATATAAAGCAGTGTTACATAATGCTCTTTTTACTTCCATTCACTCACAGGAGGGAATCACCAGTGACCATAACTTGCCATTGTTTACTGGTCTTATTGTAGGTTTTGTTGTAAGGATTGGTTTCTCTGACCTGTGTGAGATTGTTCAGGTCTGCTCAGGTTCCTCATTACGTAATTCATCTATTGTAACCAGGGCCTTGTACCCATTTGTAAAGGTATCTTAGAAGCTCAGTTAGAGGGTAAGAAGGGAGTTCTCTTACGGTAAGGAGGGAGTTCTCTTACCACTCCATTTTACAATCTTTTTCCACTCGGCCTTATCCCTCGTGATGTTGTCTTGCTCCTGGCAAAAACCAGACTCAGGACCTGCCTCTGTAGTGGGCATGCTGGGTTGACCTCTGTGCACCACAGATATCAGGGTATGGCTCCAATATCCCCCTCAGACTTTCATCTCACCCTGCACCTCAGCCACCAAGGAGAGCAGGTCCTGGACCTGGTCACACCTCCCACAGACTTGCTTGCAGTCACTTTCCACGTCTAGGAATATCTCTTCATACATCCCACAGCTGGAAATCAGAGTGGTTGTATACTTTCTGTGGCTGAATTGGTTCTACCAAGAGTAAGGAACTCAGTCGAAGCAGAGGACACAGTGTTTTGCTGTGTGCTCACCATGCTGCCATGTGCTTGCCCACCAGAAATGTATATTCTCATCCACTGCATTTTCTGAAGACATTTACCCCAGACTTGTACAGAGTAAGGTTATATCTCATTAGCATTTTAACACCATAATCAAAAAAATAGTAGAACAGTGTAATTGATCAACAAACAGTTGGGAGTTTCTGACACTTCTGATACATGCAACTACTAAATACTTCCACCTGAAGAGACTCCAGCAGTCGAGTGTACCGTATGGTATAGAAGTACAATTTCAAAAAAGTAACATATTGCCCATTAAGCTCACCAGATGAATCTCCATTACTTCCATATATATACATCATTCTCATACTGTGCCAGGCAAACATAAAAACAACAAAAGTGTATTTCTACAAGAGATATAATGTTCTTACTTTACAAAGTTTTCTTCTGTTGAATTCAGTACTGTGTAGTAATAGGCTTTACAAACAGGGGAAGTTTTGACCTTCTAAAATTCAGGCTGATGGTAATCTTCCCTTCACATCAGTACAAATAGATACTTGTTAGGAATTAAAGGTAGGTAGGAATAATACATGTCATTTTCCTGTGTGCTGAATGTGCCACTCCTGTGAACTACAGCTGCAATTGGCTTTAGAAATATCCCTACCAAACCAACACAGAAAGTTCATTGGGTGGGAGCTGTTGTTGTTGTTTTGGTTTTCTTTTGGGGCTTTTTAAATTTGGTTTGGTTTGGCCTTTTGTGTGGTTTGGGAAGGATTTTTATTGGGGATTTTTTGGGGGTTTGATTTTTTTTTTTTCCCCCTGGATGCTCAAATCATACATTAAAATTTCATCTCCAAAGCTTTTTAGCTGGTGGAAATATCCCCTGCACTGGGGACTACTGTATAGCCACAGTTTATTTTGTTCCCAAAGTGTATTTGCCATTCATATGTGCTGTGGTGCCAAACTTCTTGCTGGCATATGCACAACTGCAGCCAGTAAAACACTTTATTTAATAATACAATTAAATCTCTGTTGCTAACGTTTGATTGGCTGTACAGTAGAGAATGAGTATCATTGTAATAGGATGCCTGAGTCACCACAGGTTATCTTTTTGTTAGTGAATATGAAATGATTGTTGAATTATATAAAATCAAAATTATAGCATTAGAAAAGGTGGAAGTGTCTCTGCAAATTGCAGGACACAGAAGAGCAGCACAGACAATGTGGTGATATTGCAAGAGACCCGTGTTAGCTGTTTTTTAACATAAGAATGTGACATTTTTGTCAACACTGCTTAAAAAACTTTTGATTCTATCATCATATGATTCAGTATGACGGTTTTTGTAAGAATAAGGTGTAAGTCCTTCTGATATATTCTGTGTTTTCTGAACTATGCATTAGAAGTGGTAAGTGATGGTGCAGAACTATCCCTGGAGAAATTGCCCTTAAAATATTTAACATTTCTGACAAGAATACCTTTGCTCTACCTTAGGATTGCCAGTTGTTCCGGTACAATTCATGCCCAGAGATCAAAAGTACTTTTGTGGATAGATAGGTCAGTGGAAGCTCATTTGGGCCTCCCAAGTCAGGGGTCAGTTCAGGGTTCTGTTGCCAACACTCGTAGTAGAATTGCAAACCCAATGATGAATATGTTGTTTGCCACAAACAGTCTCTACCCCGGACTTGACAGCACTTCACACTGTGACAGCACTTCAGCACTGTGAACTTCACAGAAACCCTGGCATCAGCTCTCTGAGTCACAGGGCTGTAACATCCTGAAAGCTCTTGCTAGTGTCCCCCAGGGCTTATCTTGTCCAATATGTAAGAGTGTTCCACACTCAGCACTGCCCAGCTCTTGACACGTGTCCATAAGTGTCAGTTATTCTTCATTTGCATTTATTATTTTTTTTAAAGAAAGATATTATTCCAACTTCCTTATTGTTAATACAAAGTGATAAGTATCTAAAAATAGGTTTTTTTTCTATTAAGTTGGTTATTATATGTGTTTTCAGTACCAGTATACTCTTTGTAACACCTTATAATCCATGACTCAATAATTTTCCTAGCAGTTGAGAAGGTAAGTGGTGTTCAGAGATCAACAGTGTCTATTGCAATTATTTCAGGAATTTTTTCACTCTGATGAGCTGGTTTTATTAAAAAAATAAAAAAAAATCCCTTTTCATTTTTAAGTAGTTTTAAAAAAATGAAAAAACATCTAAGAAAGTTAAAGGTAAAAACTTCCTTTTCTTTTTTTTTTTTTGGTGAATCTATGCTTTACTTACTTAGAGACTCATATTTTCTTTTGTTGTGTTATCAAAATATAAATTTTTTTAACTTTATTTTATCTTTTCCAAGTTGCTGAAGAAAAAGGCTCTTCCAAAATTGTTCCAAACCACATAATTGTTTTGAGAAGAAAATGTCCTAACAGAAAATAATAATAATAATAATAATTAAAAAGAAGATCAAGTGTCACAATTACTTTTCTACCTCCTGATCTACTTTTAATGATGTCCATAACGAGGCCTTCTGCACCTATTTTAGTGTGTTCCCAGAAACTTTCAATCTCGTGGTATTTATTATGGTGTACATATTTTATATATGAACAATACTGTTATTCTGATCATTTATTTATGTTAAGTGGTGGCCATTATAGCAAAGTGTAGCATCTGTGGTTTCATTTCTGGTGCAGAGGTAAAGTGATTACGGAATTATGAGCCTATCGTGCTCAGGGGTATTACAAAACATGAAATACAACAAAGTTCAGTAAGTTCTTCTAATTTTACAGGGGTGTGATTATCTCACAGGAGCTACATCTTGTAGTTACCAGATGTTTCACAATGACAGTAACTCTGGAGTTGCTTCATTGTTATAACATGAAGATTTTACTGCAGAGAGAAAGGTTGGCATTTTCTCTGCTGGATGAAGATGAAATTGGCAATTTGGAACAGCAGTTTCAACTGAGCTATGTGGTTTACATTGATTAATCTATCATGCTAGAATATTAACCTACCAATTGGAACTCTCTCCTAGTAGTTTTCTAATCTGTGCCATATGTCTGGAGCTTAATAAACGTTTTCTTTAGTTCCAGCAACCACAAAGGCTATTTTACAAAAGAAAGAATCCTGACCCTTCTCCAAAACATCAGATATTTGGGATCTTCATCTTCCAAGCAAAGCTAGAATTTTTTTCATGCAATGCCAACGCTCATCATCCAACTAAAATTGCAGTGATGCAGATGATATGAATTCTGACACTGAACTTAAATAAAGGAGCAGTTTACTAGAGAATAAATTCTGTTCACATTTATAAACTACTTGGATTTTCAGGGGCAACTTCTGGCAGTATTACTCAGAAGTTATGTGCGATGGCATCTTCTTCTGTTACATAAGTCCATTTAGATGATACTACATAGGATGGTCAAATCTAGCCATGGGAAAGGATGGGATGTCTAGAAATTCACCCAAAAATATGTCTCAAACACAGACAGTTAAACATAGACAGTTAAATTGGCTAACAGACAGAGAGAGACTGATAGACACACGCTATTCTTCAGAGGCAAGCCTATCAGTTTCCTTCCACAGGAATTTTGCAGTTTGGCTCTACATGAAATGCAAAATCAAAGAAAAACTGTTTGTTTACATAGCCAGTCTCTGAACAGTAACTAGGGGAGTATTTCTGTGGGAGGAATTTCTTTAAATAAAATCTGGAATAAATACTTCAAAAGAAAGGTTAATAGTAGGCAGCCATTTTTTATACTTATTTTAAGCCTCTGACATTATGTCAAATACCAAAATAAAAATGAGAAAAAGTAGCATTGCCTTGCTCCAATGAAATGACATGTATGTAAAGATTCTGATCCAGTCATAAGAAAATGAAAGAAATACTTCCGCTGAAATTAATCATTTGCTCAGTAAACTACAGAGAGACTACTTCCTGGGTATTTTAACAGAGCCAGGAGAACCAAGAATTTTTAAAAGATTGTAAATAATATTATAAGAGAAAGCAAGGATGTAAATTATGAATATTAATAGAATTAGTCTAGACCTTCAGCTAGCTTCCTAGACTGCCACAAAGATAATAAAATCTATGCTGGCTGAAGAGCAAGTCTGAGGCTGTGTTTTAATTATTCTGAAAAAATACTGCTGTTTATGATTAAAAGATTGAAATGTAAGCTGGATATAGTTACTTTACATTATTCCTTTTGTGCATACCTTAATTAGCAATAGTTACTTCTTCTTTAATTACTACCTAAAATTAAATGTATTGAATTGGTTTCTAACCAATGAGTTTTAATGATGGTTTGTAATTTTTTCACCCCTCAGTTAGTGGCAGTAAAGTGGAACCTCATTTATGGACTATAGATTTCTTGATCCTGAAGAAAAAATTTGTAACTCAAGATTGGGAACATTCTGTCTTTTAAAAAAATACCCTAGCCTTAGTACATATTTCTAGGTGTTATTTCCTTTTGTAATTAGTGGAGAAAAATTAGGCATTTTTGGAGTAGTGTTCAGCTGGAGTAGTGTTCTAAATTAGAATATAGAAACTGCCTTCTATGGGTACTTATTTCTTTTTATTAATCTTGAAGCTATCCTTAAAGGGTCTAGTGTAGCTCTAGATATCTATGTTGTAGATATCTGAGTTTGGCAATGTTATTTACATCTGAAGTATTCCAATACTTCTGTATGCCAGAATGATGAATAACAGCCTCTATATAGCTGTTTCTCTTCTTCCATCAAGGAAGCTGTCTTGGAAATATCAACAGATTTGTTATTTCTTTATTACCTAACAGCATCAGTCTCTATATGTTAAGCATAGGCTTGAACATCCTTTTTGTATCAGGAAAAACATACAGCTGATTTTCCATATACAGCAAACTCTCATCTGAACCTTCACAGTGCACAATACTGCACAGGAGGAAGAGAAGTTTTGTCAGTTGAATATGGAGTCTGATCAAGAGCCTTAAGATTCTGCCACAACTGCACCATTAACAGTTTGTTTCATATTTTTCATACAAAGGCTTAAAGAAGAAAACTCTTTGGAAAATTAATAGTATTTTGACTAAACTTATGCAGAGACATTCACAGCAAAAATAATATTCTGAGCCATTGTTGCATGTACCACAGTTTGCTAGTTTTCACCATTCCTGGAAAAGGTATGTTCTACCCCTTTCCTGGGTAAAATGGCTAACATCTGAAAAATCTCTTTAGTAAATCTGTGTATTTTCCTTGGAGTCAGTGGAGACACGCTGACTTTAAAATGCTAGGGTCAGTCACATCTTTTGGAAGAGAGCTGTTTCTAGTGTGAGGCTCCTGTGGTGCTACAGTACAGATTTTTGGTGACTGTAGAATAGAAAGTTCGGACTTTTTTTCCATTTCATGTATCTTCTTCAGTAAATAGGTATCCTTTTTTTTTTTTTTTTTCTTTTTCTTGTGTTTAATTCAATTTACTTCAGAGCTGTAGTGTTTAATTAAAGGTCTTGTGTTGCTTCAAATTTAATGAAGACATTTACAAGAAAGAGACTTTCCACCTGTATTGCATTGCTGCTGTCTCTTGCTCTCTGAGGCATCCCTTAGAAGTCTCCCCAGCTTTATTATAGGCCCCCTTTAGGTACTGGAAGCTGCTATAAGTCTCCCTGGACCCTTCACCTTTACAGGCTAAACAGTCTCAACTCTCTCACTCTGTCTTCATAGGAGAGGTGTTACAGCCCTCTGGTCATATTCATTGCTCTACTCTTTACCATTGCTTTACTCTTCACCTGTTCCAACAGGTCCATGTCTTTCTTGAGCTGAGAATTCAAGCTGAACAAAGTACTGTAGGTGGGGTCTTACAAGATGGGGATAATCCCATCCCTCGACCTGCTGGTCACACTTCTTTTCATGCAGCCTGTTTGCAACATGTTTGGCTTTCTGGCCTGCAAACACACACTGCTGTGTCATGTCAAGCTTTGCATCCACTGACACCCCAAAGCCTTTCTCCTCAGACCTTTTCTCAATCCATTCTCAACCCCTTCTGAAATTTTACTGTAGAAATCCTTAATGTTTCCTTATTTTCATATACTTAACGAAGCATTTCTTTAACAATAACAAAATCATTACAAGTAATCAATCTTACTGAAAAATTTAAATAGTTTAGAACATTTTACGTGATTTTTTTTTTGGTGTTACACTTGGTGTTTAACTCTGTCCTCTCCGTAAAAATTGAAAATAATGTGGAGGTGGGCTAAAATGAATGGGAAATTGACAGTTAAATAGCTATTGTACATGAATGACCCGAAGCACTAAGAACACAAGGAACCTATATACTTTGATTTATATAGTTCACAATTTCATTAAATACTGAAGCAAGTAATTCATGTGTAACAACAAATTCAGCAGGGCATGGAAAAATGAACGTAAAAAGATTCAAATCTTCAAGCAGGCCAAGTATTCAAGGAATTGGATGAAGGACAACTATTTATGTTACTTGAATACGTTAAAGTTAGTGAAAACAAGAAATGAGAGCTGAAGAAAAAGGTAGTCTGTGCACATCAAGTTTTTGAAAAGAGTAGCAGAAAACTATCTGAATATCAGCCACACTGATGTGAAATTTTTGTATTCCATAAATATTTTTGAAGGACATCTTCTGAGGATGTCATGTTCTTTGACATACAAGACTTGCTAAATCATGATGGATAGAGTTTACTTCAAATATGTCTTCTTGGTCTTGTTATGTCAACAGAAGTTCTTTCTTTATACTTTAGTAAAGGAGGGAACTGGAGGCTTGGACCAAAATGTTGCCAGAATTAAATATGGATAAGAAAGGCATCCATACACAAATTACTCATGCCAGACCCTCTTTAGAGTTAATGATACTGCAGGGAACAATTAATTTCATTCTAATGTAGACTGGGTAAAATATTCCCTAAAAGTATCTGTTGCTCATCAGCACACAGGAAGAAATTCTTGCTCAGTAGCAGGCAAGCATGTTGCAACTGTTTGAACCACATTCACTGAATCTCACCCAATCGTGTATGTTCCCATTATGTTCTCTACTTAGCCTTTCCTCTTTTTCAGACTTCATTGGCTTCTGTTCCTTGAAACACCTGTTTCTCAGCATATCCTTGTCAGAACCAGTCCTTCTATAGCTTTCACAACATATGCTCTGTCGATTTGCTTCTCCTGGCACAGCTGCCCAGACTTTGTCTTGCAGACCCATCATAGATCAGAAACCTTTAGCAGTTTGGCAAAAGCCATCAAGCTTGAGCAAATGTCATGGACCTTTTTCTAGATGATGGATTTTTTCTTTTGATTATTTCTAAGCCATTGCTGCATGTAGATCATTAAGCCACATCAAGCTTTTATTGTTAATTTTTATATTTGAAATAGGCATTGTCAATTATTCTACAAGGCGTAAAACTCATTAACACCATGTGATGGACTTTCTTAGGCAGAAGACACTTCAGGAAATAATTTGTCCATCACCTTACTTACAATTTAGATTCTGTTGGGTAATAGAACTGGCTTAATTAATGTAAAAATTCTGAGTCAGTATTTACTTGTATTTTGAAGTCAAATAATTTTTATCCGTTTGTGTGATTTCTCATCATTCTAATCTCACTGTCCAGTACAATGTCTATTTTAAAATTTGCACTGAGACATAAAGGACTATGTTAGAAAATCTCTGCCTAAGATGGGTTTCTGATGTTGATTAAAAAAATCACAGAGGGTGGGATTTACCTAATCTAGATTTCATGGGCTCAGTTACCATAAATGGAAAGAAATAACTGCTTTAGAATTCAATTTGACTCACCTAATTAAGGCATCTTCAAATGCTTTAAAATAAGATCAAACCTGAGGTACCTAACTTTAACATGACTGCTGCACTGAAGACAGTTTTGTAATGACAATCTATCTGTGTCAAAACCCCAAGTTAACCACCGCAAATACAGTAATCTAAACCTGGTTGGGATGAATTCCTCTGCCTGTATCTCTATCCCTTCCTTTCCTCATTTTTAAGGCTTGACATATGTGCAATTACAGAAGCAAAGTATTTTAAAGATCTGCATTAGAAAACAAACGGAATGCAAGTTGCTAAATGTTGTGGTTGGTTACAAAATATAACTTCCTCCTAGGATATACCACTTCCTTTTTCATTTTCCATCATTCCCACAAACTGAGCTTCCATTATGCTATCGTTTTTTAATGCTATTTTACTTTTTTTTCCCCTATTACACAGAGAAATTTCATCAGTTATGGCTATGGCACTTAAATTAGAATTTTTACTTATGTAAAAAAAAAAATCACTAAATGTAGCAAGACTTTCATATCTGCAAAAATTAACATACATCTGTATTTGGGCTTTGTACAGGTAAATATTTCATCTCCATTTGCACAACTTTAGAAGGAAAGGTTTATGGAAACTAGGAAATCTGTGGAACATATTATAATTCCAAGTTAATTTTCTGCTCATGTATTGTAACTGACAAAATGCAAATTTTGGCATGGAAAATTATTAAATTAATGCATAAATTGTTAAAAGACAAGATAGGTTTTGAAAATCTGTTGAAGATTAACACATTAACCTTTATAAGCCTTAAAATACTCACTGAATTGTACTGATCATTCTAATCTGTATATAAATCAATAATGAATTTTAAAAAATGAATATTACTTTAACAGAAATCAGCATATCATGTAACAACAAAAGGAAATAAATATCCCACTGATTGCCTCCCGCCTTTTGCTGTTTAGTTATTGCATGCTGCCTCTGCATTCAGCAGGGTATAATGGAAGAGTTTATTTCTTATGTGATTAAAGTCACAGCTGTTCCCACTTATTGGATTGCTTTAACCCACAACGTGTATGAACGGGTTGAGTCTCCATTTCATAATGTAGTTTTCAAGTTCCTCACACTAACACTGAAAGAAAAAATATCAGTTCTAATGAGGTCCCTCAACAGTACCTCCATTACATTCACATGATAATGATAATGTAAGGAAAGACTTGCATTCATCCCTGGAGTAGCCCCACTGTATGGATCCTTTTTTTCCCTTTCAGCGCTTTAGGACTATATTTTGTAATTCTATAGCAAACATAGTTTTAGAGTTTCAATCTACGTAGAGATTTTTCTTTGTAATGTGACATATTTATTTAAACTGGGGTAACGTACAACAATATGCTTTAATAATGTGGGAAGGTAACAGATGCCAAACAATGTGTTATGGAGTGTAGCAAATTACTAAAGAGACTGTTATTTCTTGGGTAAAACTAAACCTTGCAATCAAGCCGGAGCAGCCAGGACATTTATTGGGAAAACATCACAGGCATGATAATTTGTTACCAAAGTTTGCAAGGTATGTGCAGGTCTGATCAGCCAAGATTTCTTTAGCTAAATACTAACATTCACACTATAAACAGCACACATTGCATCATTCAGAACACTGGATAATGGCTGAAGGCAATCCATAAACAAAGTCAGACAGCCTACAGTCATCATATTACTGTCTCAGAGTGAATGGGGTGGGTAATTTAACTTGGACCACTATAACATCTTTTATGAGGGGAAAATGATGTTTCGTGTACAACTTATTAATTTTGTTACGTTTCCTCTAACAAACCTTCAGCTGTTTACCTTTTTCTTTGAATTTTAAGATAAAGGATCTGAGGTCTACGGCTTTGATCTGTTGTAGTGCCTCTGGGCATGGCTTGCAGCTGGGACCGTTGGGTCCTTTCCTCCCGCGCGGTGTTGGTCCTTTCCCCGCCCCTGCGCAGCAGCTGGGATGGTGCAGCCCCAGCTCGGCAGGGGCCGTCCTGGCCCAGGGCAGCAGGGGCTGTCCCCGCCCAGGGGAACAGATCATTGGTTCCCATGCCGGGTCCAGACAGCCGACTCATTGGCTGACGCCCCTGTCAATCATTGTGGTCCTCCGCAGTGATTGACTCTCCAGGCTGCCCTCCCCTTGCCCCCCGTTTTATAACACGCCCCGGTCGCCATTTTGGCCGTCTTCTCCGCACCATATTCCTGGAATAAAACCTACTGGTGATTAGCAGAAAGAACCCTTTCTCATTCTCTTTATTTCCCTGCATAAATTAAACCGCTGTGCATGAGCTAAGCCAAGATCTGCGGGAGTTCCGATGCTTGGCTCGCCTCTGATCGGAGACTAGATAAGGCCGGAGTCGCGTTATTTAGGCAAACGAGACTGATGCAAAAGACTCCGAGTTACTCACGCTTTCTACCCACAGCATTGATCAACTTCTCATGCATCTGAAAAGCCTAAAAATCTTCTTTAAAAAAATGAGAACAGACACCCAGGACATGCTTTCAGCCTTCCTGCTGTCACCACAGAGCCTACCCTACACAAAGAACAGTCATTGTGAAAAAGACTTGGAGCAATCTTAGCAGTTCCCAGGCAACTGCTAAGGGAAAGATCTCTTGGAAAACATGGCGTAATTTGACATGGATGATGGGAAAAGGATCAGCCTTACTGCTGGCCAATGCTCATTACAATAAAGACATGGGTTCCATCCAGCGTTCTATCCTAGTGCTGGGCAAATAACAGTTTGAATTGAAAGACTAAAATCCTTGATTGCTTGAACTCAAAAGTCATTCCTATGTCATTGTTCCAGGAAGCCATATATTCTATATCAAAACTTTTATTTTTGGTTAAATTCCAAAATTTGCAGGGCAAGAGAAAGGAAATAAACCCCATTACTGATAGTAAAAGAAGTTCCATGTAAGTTTTCTAGAATTGTCTTTTATGCAGTATGACACCTGGAAGTGCATGCTCTATGTCTGCTGATAACTGAGTATTAGAAAGGTGGAAAGGTTGATTTCCAAGGACAAAATAAATATGTTCCGTAAGTTTGTGCACATTTTCAAAATGGCCAGTGAAGGCCTGTCAGAGCAGGCCTTGGAACACCACATTTGCTAAAGGTCTCACACATAAAATTGTCACTGTGCAAAACCCAAGAGACTTGTGTCAAACGAGGCTGGAAGAGGCTGTTGAACAACTTCTAGACTTCAGCTTGGAATGCCTGAGCAGGAACAAGAGTGAGATAAAATTAAATGTGAAAATAAATCCAAGACAATGCCACCACTGAAGAGGATGGAACAAAGCCTTCCTCAACCTTCAAGACATCATATTCTTGGTGGAGACCTCAAAGAGCTCTAAATTTGTGACTAGCCACATCCTGCTTGAGGTAGGATGGAAGGCCAGCTTTAGGATCCAGGGTGACACTGAAAGGATAAGCATAACACAGGAAAGAGGATAATCACTATGAAAAATTATTTTGTATAATAATTTAGGAACAAGACACTTTCTGTATTAATGAGACAATTTGGAATACTATGCTTCTAAAACCCCAAGCAGGCTAACAAAAATTCATGGTTGTATCTAAGCTGCATTTTCCCTTTGGCCTGTAGCAAGATTTTGAGTATAGCTGTGTCTCCAGACTAACTTTTAGAAAGAAGTTTACTGGGGTTACTGAGAAATTGGCAGTGGAAAGAATATTACATAGGTTTTTTCCACAATCAGTAAGACTAGAATTCAGTCTGCTTACTTTTCTTTTCAGAATACCTAGGAAATGTATGATTCTAGGAAGCATCGAAGGACAGCTGAGTACAACATGCCAAAGGAATATTCCATAGAAGTATAGTATGCTCAGCATACAAACCAGGGGAAAACTTGCCGTGGGGCTGCTTTTCCAGAACACTCTGGGCATCAGTCTGTTGGTGGTGAGCAATTGTTTTTTACTTACATTAATTGTTTATCTTGGCTTTTATTTCTCTCTATTTTTTGTTATTCTCATTTTAATTACAATTTTCTTATTATAATAATTATTTAATTGTTATTGTTATTATCTTTTACTTCAATTATTAAACTGTTCATGTCTCAAATCATATTTTTTCTCATTTTTCTGATTGTTTTCCTCATCCCACCAAGGTTGGAGTGAGTGAATGAGTAGTTATGTGGTGCTGAGTTCCTGACAGTTAAAAGTAAAGACTTGGATTTTTCAGCAATCAGTCTTTTATGTTTTCTTCTTGGAGAGAGTTACTATTAAGAAGGGAAAAGTGGGTAGAAGAGTGGGTAGCAATACAGATAGAAGCTAGGCAACTTTCTCATAACTTTTTCCTCATATTTTGGGTATTGTGTGTAGTCTATAAACTAGTTGTCTCCCACAACACTTCCAGGAATATACCAGAGTCAAAATAGTGTAGTAAGGAAATCTGTTCTGAAGTATGCTGCAAGCAACACTCATTTTGGACAATTTTCAAGTCTACTGTCGACTAGATAAGGACTACAGCTTCCTTTATATTCAGAGAGAATGCTTTCAAGGACAAATAGCCCTGCAGTAAAGCACAAGAAAATGAAGAGTCAAGTGTACTAGAACACAAGGAAAGTCTATGGGAACAAATCCTTACTGCTTTTTAATATCATATCATAATATTATAGCTATTGCTTTGATTTTTATGAAGCAGTAACATGGGGGATGTACCACTTTTACTTAACCATAAACTTATTGGGTCAGTTGTAATTTCTGTAAATGGTTATGTAACTTATGATGTAATTGTTTCTTCTTTATGAAAAATATGAAAAGAAGTAAAGTAATAAAGTCTTTTCTATCACTCTGCACAGATTAATTCCTTTTAATTTAGGCAAAGTGTATGTGAAGTTCATTCAGAATGTTGCTTTTCTGATTTAATAGCGTTTTGCTCCTACTTAGCACTGTGATCTAGAAATGTTCAGAACAAAAGGCAGAAAAGAGTACAGCATCTAGCCCTTTTGGAGTTTTAGGTTAGTTTTGTGGGGTTAGATCCCATGTAATATCTTTAAAATCTTTTATTTATCTGTGCATATGGGATTTAAAAAAAAAATCTTTTTTATGTTGAATTTATATGCATTCCCAAAAAAAAAATGGTGTCCAAAAAGCCATAAAGCTTTGTTATGTATTTTATAGCCTTTGCATTTTTGGGAAGCAAACAGCTATGGAAGCATCAAGGCCACAGAGAAAATGCCCTCTGTTTCTCAGGAATGGTTGGATATTCAGCTCCTAAGAGGCTTTCCTAGACCATATCTGACATGTGATTTCCCTTCAGTCTGTTTTGATGTTTCAAACCATCTAGTTCCGGTGTACTATAATTAGCAATTACTATTTTAAATTAAAATCAGACATTTTCAGCAAGAAGTGAATGCAATAACGAGCAAACAATGAACTTTTAAGTAATCATAAACAAGTTCCAATAAAAAGTCTATTTAAATATTAATTTAAGTATTTCTGTTTTGGCTGTCTGGTTCTACACACATTATATTATCTTCTGCAATTTTATGTAGCTACTGAAGCACAATCCTTAAGGCAGATCATCAACCACTTCAAGTTGTACAACTCTATTCCTACCATCAGTTTGGACAATATGTCTTTTATTATAGTTGGCATGAGGGATTGAAGCACAGTACAGATAATGAAACTTAGTAAAATACTGTATGGAGTCTCTTATAACCTATGTTCTCCATATTTGGGAACCAGTTTCATATAAGCCTTACCTTTTTCTGTCTTTCTGCTCTCCTCTGTGTATTTCCCTCCTTTTAACCCTCATAAAGGCCTGCATGTATACATGTAGAAAAAAATGTTCACCCCCCAGACCTGCTCCCTAAGCAACTCCTGTTTATTCTACATCCACAAAAAAAAAAATCCTATTAGTTAACACCCTCTGAAAGTGAACAAAAGAACACAAGAGCAAGAGCATAAGAACAACGTACTTTATTGAGAGTATTTTGCTTGAAAAATTTAGAACTATAAAAAAAAAGGGGGTTGTACTGTGAGAGGTTTATTTTGCTTTCATTATGGATTCCTAAATTCTGTAGGGTTAATAATCTGCTTCCTTACATTGAAATAGAGTATGAAGATCTCAGAGATTTAGCACTATCCTTCCCTCCCTGCCTTTTTATTATGAAAAAGGAAGAGGGAGGGGTCCAAATTACTTTTCACCCAGTTCACACAAAGACCAAATTCAGAGATTAAATAGAACTGAGAAAGCTGATGGAAAGAGTTTCATATTAATTATCAGAAAAACAGATGGTTGCAAAATATGTCTTAAAATCCAATGCATTTCAGCTTTAATCTTTTCATGTCATCTATTCTTGGCTACACCAAATGAATGGTTAAAAAAAAAAAGGAAAGAAAATGAGAAGACATTACTGTGAGATAGGACAAGTGAAAAGAGGTGTGATACAACTGCAAACAGAAGTGAGAAAGAAGAAAAAAGCAAAGAAATAGAAAGACAGTCAAGATATTTGTAGTAAAAGGATCAAAGGATAAGTACAAAGTGTTGAGAAGAAGGTGAGAAATGTTGGTGGGAATTGGGAAAAGAGCAGGGGGAAAGGACCAATAATTGAACAAAGAAGTAAAATCTACAGTGTTACAAGTTGAGCTAGAGCGAGAGGACAGGGGACATGAGTAGGCAGAGATATAAAATCTTTTTAAAAATAAATAAAATAAAGTAACTTATCATGTGAAAAGGAAATTAATCGACTTTAAATGAAACTGCTGAAAAGGAAGCAAAGGTAAAAGTATTTAAAAAGGACTGATAAAGTTGGAAGCTGTACATAGCTGTAAGCATAATGACCTCTTAAATCACTACATTGCAAATAAGAGAGAAGTTGTGTATGGTACCCTATTTCAAGAAGAGTATCGACTAGTAAACTGTGTATACACTTCAATTAGAAGATTCTTGTCCAAAACAATTTTTAACAGTTGGAACTTTCATATTGTAATACTCCGCACTGGTGAGGCCAGATGTCCAATCCTGTGTCCAATTCTGGGACCCTCACCACAAGGTGCTGGAGCATGTACAGTGAAGGGCAAGGGAGTTGGTGAAGGGTCTGGAGCACAAGTCCCGTGAGGAGCAGCTGAGGGAGCTGGGTTGTTTAACCTGGAGAAAAGGAGGCTCAGATGTGACCTTATCACTGGTTATAACTGCCTGAAAGGAGACTGTAGCCAGGTGGGGGTCAGTCTCTATTCCCAGGCAACCAGCAATAGGACAAAAAGTCATAGCCTCAAGATGTGCCAGGGCAGGTTCACGGTGGACAACAGGAAGAATTTCTTTACTGAAGGAGTGGTCAAGCATTGGAATAGATTGACCAAAGAGGAAGTGGAATCACCATCCCTGGAGGTGTTCAAGAAATGCCTGGATGTGGCACTTAGTGCCATGCCTAGTTGACGAGGTGGTGATCGGTCAAAGTTTGTTCTTGGTGATCTTGGGGGTCTTTTCTAACCTGAAAAATTCTGTGATTCTGTGAGACTAGAGAAGACAAGTAGTGCCAGGGGAGGTTTAGACTGGAGGTTAGGACAAAGTTTTCTTCACAGAAAGGATGGTCAAGCATTGAAATAGGTGACACAGGGAAGTAGTGGAATTGTCATCCCTGGAAGTGTTTACACATTTATAAATGTACTGCGTTTGGATGTGGTTTAGCGGTGGACCTGTCAATGCTGGGTTAATGGTTGAACTTCATCATCTTAGAGGTCTTTTCCAAAATTAATGATTCTCTGGTCTCCTCTGTGGGCTGTAGGGGAATCTCTGCTTCTGTGCCTATAGTAGCTCCTACCCTCTTTCACTCACCTTGAGGTTTGCAGGGTTGTTTCTCATACATTTTTTTCCCTCAAGACACACTGCTGTACAACACTTTGCCCCTTCTTAACTATGTTTTCCCATACAAATACAGCTTGCAGCTGCAATCAATACAACAGATAGTCAAAAGTCAGTGCTCAAGGAAGATTAATAACATATTTCATTCTTTAATAAGCTGCATGTCTTGCCCATCCATATTGATAGCCTCCATTCTTTTACTCTCCCTTCTGAAACAAAGGGACACTTCAGATGCCTCCATGAGAAAGGGAAGTAGGATGAAGAAAGTCAGAGACCAAAAACCAAGCAGACACATGACTGAGCAGATAGCATCAATAGGTGACAGGAAAATTGTTAGGACCAACAGAATAGTACTTCAAGAAGCCATTGGTATTTGGGTAGTTATTGTTGTTATGGATAATTTACAGGAAGAAATTGACAGTGTGTTACCTGCATTGAGTGTAAGTGGCAAGGGTTTGGCCACTGTGAGGGTGTTTGGGGCTGTCTGGGACCAAACAGAGCCAGTTCCAGCCTTCTCCAAGCTGCAGGGCATGTCTGGGCTCATCATCAATGCCAGTGACAACTCTGGGAAAGCATATGCAAAAAACTTGAAAATGACTCACAGAAGAGAGGTTGAAAGGAGTGATAAACAACCCAAGGTCGGTGGAGAAGAAGGGGGTTGAGGTGCTCCAGGTGCCAAAGCAGAAATTCCCTTAAAGCTTGTGGAGAGGAACACAGTGAAGCAAGTGATTCCCTCCAGCATGAAGGCAACCACACTGGAGCAGATATCCACACTGCAGTTCTTAGAGGACACCATGCTGGACAAAGTGGACATTCCTTAAAGTCATCATGAGGAGAGTTTATGCTGGAGCAGGCTCCTCTTGTAGGACTGCAGCGCATGGAGAGGACCCACATGGGATCATAGGTAAAGTATGAGGAGAAAGGAATGGCAAAGAGGATCTGTTATTAACTGATTGAATTTCTGCCATGAACAAAAAGGCAATTGAGCCCTATAAAGTGCAGGGGGAAAGAAGTTAAGCATAAGATGACAGCTGGTAAGTGCTCTCCGCCTCTTTCTCTCAACCTACAAGCTTTTTAAAATTTCCTTCCTCCTGCCCTTTTGAGGAAGAGGAGTTAGAGAGCAGCTTGGTTGGTGTTTGGAAGCTGACCAAGGGCAAGCAATATATAGTTACCCAAGTGACACAATGATTACTTCCGTATTCCTACCCTTTCTGTGTGAGTATATCTGTTTGATCTCATGCTAGGTTAGTAAATGCATGTAGTAGAGATTAAGAAAGTATTTAAATACAGTTCTCCTCTGCTTTATATTATACATACTAATCCAAAACTTTGTTTACATATACAAAAATGCACATGAAAAATGTAGCCCCCATTCATCATCTTAGAGGTCTCTCACACCTGAAGGTAAATTTATCCCCTGTTTTAAGATCAATATTTAAAGCTTATTACACAGTTAGTGCATAACTATGGATTTGGAGAAGTAACATGAAAGTTAAAACTTGATTCTCTACTCCTTTGTCCATAATGTGACAAAATACACCATAGTAAAGACAGACCACAGGGAAAACAAAAAGTAACCAAATGCAGCTTTCCATCTTTAACTGCAAGTTTCTCAATTACATACCATAAAAGAATATATATGAATCTGAGTCATAAAACTATTAACACACTGCTAAATTAAAGATTATTTATATTGGTCATCTTAAATGAGAGCAAAATATTTTTTATCCACTGGAGAAAGAGAGACTGTCTTTTTTTTTTTTTTTAATTGTGTTCAGCCTAATCCCTGGTTGGGGACTTTTCAGATTACCAATATTCAAATGTTGAATCATAATAATTATGTTAGAGAATTAAAAAAACAGTATTGGGACTAATTTTGTACCCTTCTACTTGAACATCCAGGTTCCCTTCGTTCTCTTTGGTCAAGACATACAAGACTCAGAGGGAGTCATAAAAAGAACTAAAAATAAACTTACATCGCTTTTCTAGGCATAAAAATGTCATAGTTTCACCTCAGAATCTTTCTGGGACAGAATTAAATTCTGCATATGTCCCACTTGGACAATGAAAAAATTCTTTTCTAAACCCTTGTATTTAAAATTAGGTTTTATGTACAATTAAGTGCACCTAATTGCCTTTAAATTTTGTGTATACTCATAAATAACCTGGCACTCTGAGCAGGTGTCATTTATGGATGCACAAGTGCAATGACTCATAAGACGGCAAAGTGGCAGATATTCATAAGGCCAAGAGCAAGTGGAGCTCTTCAGCAGGAGTGTGGAAGTAGATGTGTTTCATAGACTTCAGATCCTAATCATGTTGACTACATTCGTTATAATTAAAATGATTTTACATCAAACGGGAGGATGTTTTTATGGTAAGTCATGATAGTGTCTATGTAAAACATCTCAAAGTTTAAACAGAACAACAAGGTAATTTATGTTTTTTAAAGATAAAATATTTGTGGCAGCGTGCTCTGCCAGGGCCACACCACGCAGGCCCCGACAGTGGTGGAGAGAAGTTTAGCCCACTGCCCCTAGCAACAGTCTCTCTGGTTAGGGCGGCCCAGTTGCTATGCTTTGGTTCGGTTGTTCTCATTGGCTAGTTTGCCAGTTATGTAATGTTCCTTATATGGTTGTTTTCTAGCAAGTTCTTGTATCCTTGGTTCTCCATTGGTTATATGTAAATCTCTGTTTCCTTATTGGTTGTCCCCCCCTTACCTTCCCCTATAAAGGAGCCTGTTTGGGGAGGAGCTGGGTCTTCTGCTCCAGTGTCCCCGGCTCGCCTTGACCCTGTTCTCCCCGAACCCTGGAATAAAGGAGCTGATATCACTGGGCAAAGGCCCCTCCCGAGTCTTTGCCTTCGTCGCTGCGCCGATTACCACCGGGCTTTGGACACCTACTCAGCAGAGGAGCCGGCAAGGTCCTGCTAGGCACGGCTGAGACCCTGAGAGGGGAAGAGCTGCAGCTAGGCAGCCGACCCCCGCACCACCAGGGTACGTAGCCAGTGCCGGACGCCGTGCACCCTCGGGCCTGTCCCCAGCCCGCGGCCAACGCGCGTCCAGCCGGCGCGGCTACAAATATTGTTTTCTATTTGTGAGGGCTGTTCACCCTGGTTTTCTGTTACTAAAGGTCCTTTGACACATTGGAGTTCTGGCAAGGAAAAATGTTAAGGATGAGGAAAATTAACTTAGTGGAGTACATTACCTGAAATTTACAAAAGCACTATGCCCTCAATACATAATTTTAGGAAGCACTGCAAAAATAATGTATTCATTTTAAAAGGTAAATTATGTTTAATGTTATCGATCTATTAATAACAATAGTCATAGTCGTGAAAACATAGTCTAGATCAATTTAGTTAAAAAAGAAAAATAAAAAAAAATTAGGAGAGAAAGATTGGACAGGAAAATTGCACAATATGACTCTGATCTAATGCTCTAAACACAAAACAAGAGATACTTCATACCTTTATGCACCATGACCATGTTATAAACTTCTCAGTTTTCCTTTTTGTTGCATTTTGTACCTCTCAGAATGGATTGATATTCTTCAATTGTTATTCATTTCCATTTTGAAAGAGACAAAGAATTTCCTGCATGAAAATAGTCCACAAAAATTACCAGGTTTAGCTTCATGATAAAGGCATTTTCAAATCAAACACAATTACTGTAATATGTTCTACATTCGATTCTGGTATTTTTACATCTCGATTAGTGTTAAATTTGTTATATTGAACAGTTTTATTCTGCCAGTTAAAAATTGATCATTATTATTGTGTTGAGTTTTGAGATCCCATATAGTGCACAAAATCATACAAATGAGCATGTTTCTCTGGGCTGAATAGAAAATGGATACTTTATACAGCCTTGATAGATTCTTGCCCTGACAGGATTAACAGAAATACTTTGAATCTTTAAGCCGTATAAAAATATTGAGATGGGAGACACGTTTTCTAACAATTTTCTTCTTAAAAAAAAAAAAAGCCAAAACCCCGTGCTAAACCCCAAACCTATGACTGTACATGTATATTGGGAGATATTCATAGAAAGGTTTGAACTGGTTATTTACATACAGAGCCCTGCATTTACACTTTGTTTTTCAATTTCACTAGGCTTCAGTGTCTTCTCAGGGTAGTTTGGGGGTTTTTGTATGTTTGTGGGGCATTTTTGGTTTTGGGGCTTTTTTTGTGAAAGAAAAATCTTAGTAATTTTAAAAGAAAATTAATGGATGCAACCTCCTTGAAGAAGAATATTTGAGTAAACTTTCTTTTGAAACTTTGAACCTATAACACTGAGATTTTCTTAAAGCATTCATGTTTGGGTGGTTTTTTTCCTGCATCCTGGGAATTAGGCAGTCCTGAAGAAATAAAAGTTCTGATTTTATAAGAACTTCTAATAATTTCCACGTGTAAAAAGTGAATACAATGTTAGCTTCTGCAGAATAGATATGGGGGGGGAGGGAGGCAGTTCAGTAAGTTATATCAGGGTAGTGTGTTGCATTAACTTTGAAATATTATGCCACAGTCATAATGAACAGTTATAATGAACACAGCCTGCAGTCAAACCTGCAACATTTAAAAACTGATAGGTCCAGCACTTTCACTGAACCCATTAGCATGACTTTGCTGTTTGACTTGGCTACTGACTTGTAGAGGAGGTTACAACTAGGAGGTGAAAGAAGGTGAGAAAGCAGAAATAAAACTTTTATGCATACACACACACACATATATACACACATATATGTGTGAATTTATTAATGTTACTTCTACAAACACTCTTCTTAATGTACGCAACTTTCCACCACTGCCAAGCATCTGCATCTAAAGATCTAATAAATTCAAACATATATTTAGTATTATTCAATTTGCAGGGATACCTATACATATACTAGGGATACATATACTTTGTATAAAAGAAAACAGACTAAATAAATGAAAACCAGCACTATCCAAAACTGGTATTACTCTAACTCTTTTTCTTGACATTGATAATACAGCACAAATCATTGCGAGTATCTGAAAACTGTGCATATCCTAGCTTTCTGTCTAGAGGTAAGATTATATTAAAGTCAAAAGAGCCTTGACTCATCTACTCACAATGTGATATGTGATATCTGATATCCTAGGGTATTTTTTTGGATTTTATCTACCAGCTGACAGTCCGCGAGTCACCACTGGTTTTGTTTCACCTGTCAGCCCCTTACATGGAAAATTTGGGGACAAACAAGAAAAAAAGTCATGAACATATTTTTTGTATGATTATTTCAGCTTCAATTTTTTAAAAAAACAAAGAAAAAAGTAGTATTGTTTTACAAATATGAGTTTTATAGTAGGCAACAGTTCTTTGCTCTCTTGATTATCCATGAAACGTGCTTCATTCAATTTTACATATGAGATTACTTAACTGACTGTGAAATTTTTAAAGGCCTAGTATCTCCACTGCTAGTGTGTGCCTCTGGCATTGTCATGTCTTGCACCTACTCCCCCTTTACAGTATTCTCTGTTCCTGTTTTTCAAGACTTCTGCTGGTATAATAGACCTGTATTTCTCTGTAGTACACCACCACTTCATAGTTATAAGTGTATCATTCTGAACAAAAGAGTTGCTTGTTTCTCATAATCAGTGTAAAACTAAGGCTCTGTCATACAAACAGAAACAGAAAAAAAATCAACAAACAAACAAAACCACAAAGAGATTTGCCATAGCTAAAAAGTTACAAATGAACCATCTAAAAATGAAGTTCCTGGGTTTTAGAAGTCTGACAAGTCTTCTTCCTGAAACCTTTGAAACCCATGAAAAGCCACACAAAGACTGTAGCCTGTTACTCAATGTTAACATTTCATTACTTGTCTACATGACTCCACACTCTTAAATGAAGTCCCCTCCATTTAGGGGTTTTCAGGGGCGTTTGGTGGTCTTGTCAACGTCCACCAGTGTCTAATATGTCCATGCACATGGAAATGCTTGGTTTCAGCTAGCTGACTATCTCCTCATTATTACTGAAACTGAGCAGTTTCTAGAATGTTCTGTGGTAGCTATACAGTGCGTAGCACAACTATCTCAAAAAGGAATTTAGTATCATTTGAGATATCCTGGACTATCAATCTTGTTATCTACCTGTCAATACAGGTAGACATATATAAAGCAGTGGGGTGAGCTGACCTTGGCTGGCCTTGAGATGCCCACCAAGTTGTCCCCCTCCTTAACAGGACAGAGCAGAAAATATGACAAAAAGCTCATTGGTCCAGAGAAGGAAGATTTCTCAGCAATTATTGTCACAGTCAAACAGACATGACTAGAAAAAGGTTATTTTATTGTCGACTAACAACAGAGTATAAAAAAAAATAAGAACAAGTCTAAAAATAGAGGTTGCCTGATCCCTCTCTTCTGTCTAGCCTCAACTTTACTCTGGATTCTTCTACCTTTTCCACTTTGAGCTGTTCAGGGAGGTGAGGAATGGGGATTGTGGGCAGTTCATCACAGCTTGTGTCTACTTCTCCTGCCTCCTCACGCTCTTCTCCTCCTCCAACATGGGGTCCCTGCCCCAGAATGCAGTCCTGCACCAGTGTGAGTCCCAGGGGCTCACAGGTCATGCCAAAAGAACTGCTTCTGTATGCTCTCCTTTGCACTGGCTGCGGTTTCTGCACGTAGTCTGCTCTAACATGGGCTCTCCACAGGCTGCAGCTGCCTTCAGGGCACTTCCACCTGCCATGGGGTCTTCCTTAGTCTGCAGGTGGATATCTGCTACACCATGGACTGCCATGGGTGGCAGGGAAACAACTTGCATAATCATGAGCTTTGCCATGGTCTGCAGGAGAATCTCTGCCTGGACCACCCCTTGCCTCCCCTTTCTTAACTGATATTGTCTTGCAGGGCTGTTTCTCTCGTATTTTGTCACTCCTCTCTCAATGTTGCTGTTATGCAGTGTTTTATATCCCTTCTTAGATATGTTATCACAAAGACACTACCAATGTCATTGTTAAGGTCAGCTTTGGATCCCTCTTGGAGCTCACTGGAATTGGCTCTGTCAAACAGAGTGGAGGAAGCTTCTCACAAAAGTCACTCTTGCAGGCCTCCCACTACCAAAACCTTGCCACATAAGCTGGATACAAGGAGAAACGGTTTCTATAAGGTCTGCATCATATCTGCCAGTGCCAAGGAGATGTCTCAGATACTCCAGGTCTTTTTAATTAGCACTTGACACTCACAGTAAGGCAATCATACAAAGTCTAAAGACAATATGAAAACTCATCAGCTGGTCAAGCATATTTTATGCTGAGGAAATATAAAATATTTTATAGCTCAGGAAGCTCAGGAAGCTCAGTTGTTGATTAGAAGCTTAGTTCACTTGCTTTAACTTTGGAAACTAGTGCCATTTTAAATACTCTGGGGAAACACAAGATGCCACAAGCTAGTTGTCTGATGTAATAGAGCATGCACTGAACCAATGTATTTGATAACCAGGAGTGGAGGCTAATCCTAGAAGATTTGAATACTGTAGGTGCCTTGAAATTAGAAGAGATATATTTCTTCTCTGATTTTGTTTTTGGTTTTGTATTTATAGTTTGTTGGTTTTTTTTCTTCTCCATTCCTCCCACCAAATACTTAATTACAATACTAAGCTGATTAGAATTAGAAGAGGTTATAAATCTCTTCCATTTTAGAAGAGTACTCTAAGTCATAAAATCAGGCTTACATATGCCTAGATAATAGTTAATCATTTTATGCATGGTGGAGCATCTTTGACAAAAGGATTTGAGAGGATATCTCTCTCCTGAATAACCCTCAGAGTAATAATTAGTTAATCTCAGTGGAAATGGAATCTCGGGTCCTTGAAATTATGAACAAAATGAGCCTAGGTCTGTCATGTCCTTCCCGGTAGCAATCATCATAACCTCTTGGATGAAAAGGTGATAAAAGTACTACGATGCTTTTTTAAAGAGAAACAAGGAACAGATTCAACACCTGACCCATGCTACATGGTTGAAATTGCCCTAGGCATTACTAGCTTGCACAAGTGTGTTTCTCTCTCCACAGTGTTTGCTACTAATACAACAATAATGCAATACATAGAAAATATTAAGGTTTGCATGGATTAACTGTTCTTGAGCAACTTACTTTGCATGTTAGGAACCAGAAAGTTATATTAATAATCAATAACATAACTGTCAGACACTTTTTTCCACTATAATATTTTTATTGTATGCAATACAAGGGAGAAAGGAGCTTTCATATAAATTTCCTTTGTGTGTCTCCAGACTTATTATCAGAAATCTATTCAACATATTACTTTGTTTGAAGACACTGGCAAAATATAAACTGGTATGTGAAACAACATATCAAAGTTTTAAAATTCTTTTTCGTTCATTAAATGTAATCTTGTAATGTTCCCATAATGTTCCCATAATGTTCCCATAATGTTCCCAGTTCTTCAGTATCTAATGTACTGTGATTATTTGCATCCACAGAAAATTAGTGTGCAGTGGAAGAAAGACTGTACTGTCTTCACCTGCTAGTGCCTACACTTACTTTGTTTAGGAATTAAAAACTACAGGAGACAAACAGAAGATTATGTTCCTTCAATCTGATTCTGTAGTATCTCCCAAGAATTTGTATTAGATCCCGTAATAATGGATGAGAAGGCTTAAGGAACTTTATTCAACCTTGTCAACATGCAAGGAATCACCAAGGCAAGGTATTATATCCATATTTCATTAACGTAAAATAGTTTCTTTACACTAAAAACTTGTGAAGATTGATCAGTGGAGGCAAACTTCTTTATGAAAGAGATTTTCAAAGGTATAAACAATTTTATGCTACCAATTCCCATTTACTTTCAGTAGGAATTGGGTGCCTGGCTGGTCTCTGAATCTTATAAAAATTCTAAGTGGGGGCTGCTTTTTTCCCCTACCCTTACCCTCCAGTCATGTCAATAGAATTTGTCATTCTTTTAATCAATCCAGGTTATTTTTGAAAATTACTGACTAATGAACTGCCATATAATTTTTAAGATTGCTATAAGAGTATTCCATGTAATCAACAGACTCATCTACTTCTAATAAAGAACCTTTTAGTGACAAGAACTGTATGAAGTGTCTATTTTAATCTAATCTGCTTTAATGTAATCCAGTACTTCTGGGAAATATTGCTTTATGGCCATTTACTGACTTCATTTCCTGTGCATGAATCCAGAATATTGGTGAGCAAGCAATAAAATCAAGATACAGAATAGATATCTAGTTCAAAGGACTCAAAGACCATGAAAGTCCATGATTCAGGTGATAGAGAGGAACCAGAAAGATGAAAGTAGGAGTAAAACATATCACATTGTTGCATAGCTACATAGAAGATGCTGCTAAGTAGCATAATGTATACATTTTTAATCCTCAAGACCTGGGAACAGCTTTTCTTCACCATAACAGTAATTTCCATTGATTTTTCTGTGACCATACATAAGAGTCAGTCAGTGCTAAAAAGGAGTCAACTGTCACTGATGTAATACACTTTTAGGTCAACAGGTCAAAAGGGATGCAGATGAATTAAAAAAAAAAAGTTTAAAAATCAGTCATCTGAGACTAGACCTCCAATGATATTTCCTTTTTTCCTCCTTCTTAATCAAGAAGAGGTATTTTTGTGAATGACACAATGATTTTTCTCAATCTGTCCATTGTTTTTTTGTTGTTTTTCTTTTCTGTTGAGCTGCTGCCTCATTCTTAAGCACTGTCCAGCAAGCACCTTGCTTCATAACAAAATAAAAACAAATAAATAAATAAACAAAACCAAACAAACAGAAATTCCCATATTGTGTCCAAAAAAATACATTTAATGCCGTCTAAGATTATGACAGATTGTAAATAATGGTCCAATGCAAAGGAGATCTGTGAAACACATAGGCCCCCCAAAAGTATAAACATGAGAAAAGAACAAAGGCACCAAGTGGACAGGCAGTT
Organism: Climacteris rufus; assembly: GCA_013398175.1. Classification (NCBI taxonomy): domain Eukaryota; kingdom Metazoa; phylum Chordata; class Aves; order Passeriformes; family Climacteridae; genus Climacteris; species Climacteris rufus. The sequence continues at coordinate 120,067 of VZRZ01001932.1, read as the reverse complement.
GGTCAATTACTGGACAATGAAGGAACACAGCCCTTGCAGCTGGGTAAAACTGGGTTTAGTAAAATGAAAAAAAAAAACCCACAGAACAAATCTTCAACATATATAAAATACAGTAAGTCTGGATATAACAGAGAAGTTTAAAACCATGTAGAAAGAACAAGTAAGCAGACAGTGTTAACACGGAAAAAATCTCAAGCAGAACTTCTATGAGGAGAGAGAAACCAACAATGTTAACAACACACCACTCTCAGAAAGGAACGTGGGATACAAGACACTCTAACCTCCCCCACCTTCTTTTTAAAGAATTAGAACACACAAGGGCAGTGCAAAGGTCAGAATAACAACAAAGGTGTAAATTCTAAAAAATCTCTGTATAGCATTAGTGGAAATTAAACTTAAGTAAAGAAGTGGATAACTTGGAGTGGAAACATGATCATAGTTTTAATTAGATTAATAATTCTTTGATTAGACTGTTAAGATTAGTTAAGATTAGTTCGAGTAATGCTAAGTCCCTGGATTTTGATATAAAGTGTATTCTTTCTTTTCACCTAAATTTCATGTGATCAGTCTCCGTACACTAATATATTTGCCTTTAAAATTTGTGAAGTAACATCTAGGATTTCACACAGAAAGGACTTTATAACCTTAAACACTTGCATAATAGAAATTAGATGAAAGCAGTATAAAATGCAAGGTCCCAGGAACCTCTGATGTTAGGCAGAAAAATGTCCTGGAGACAACTGGAAAGCAAATAATGGCAATCAACTTCAGGGATCATAGCATGATGATCTGCCCTAAACTTGATGCAACTATTAAAAAACCTAAGAAAAATTACAGTTATTTCCAGCAACAGGAGAATACTTGAGTCATTTCACAATTTACTCCTAAGTCAGAATAAGTTACACTGTCTGGTCATCTGTTTAAAATGGAAATATACTGAAACCAGACGTAAAGAGGACTAGTAAGCGAGTCTATTTTATGAGAGAAGATAATAAGCCATCTGATGAGGTGGTTTGACAGGGTCTGGTTTTTTGGGTGTGGTAGGGGCCAGGAAGATGGCTCATGTAAAAAGCTGCCAGAAGGTTCCACAACTGTCCAGCCAGGGCCTAATCCTGATGGCCCTGAAGATGGACGTGCTGTTAGCCACAGCTGGGCCAATTAGAGAAGAACGTAACGCCTCTGTGACAACATATTTAAGAAGGAGTCACAGTAGCATGCGTGCGCACACCATGTAGTTGTAGATAGGCAGGGAAGAAGGTGTACAGCATGTAGAAGAAGCAACAGATATGGACAGCAGCAAAGTCAGCCAAGAAGAAGAAGGAGGGGGAGGAGGTGCTTCAAACATCAAAGTTAAGAGACATCTTCGCAGCCTGTGGTAAGGACTGTATTTAATGCTGTGTTCCCGTGCACCCTGAGGGTCCATGAAGGAGCCGAGATCCACCCCATGCCAGAGCAGGAGGGGTGGAATCTTAGAGGAAAGACTGTGGATCTGGAGGAGGACTGACGCGGATAACGAGGCCTTTGGTCCCGGAAGCTGAGGGAGTCATTTGTAGTAAAAAAACGCCTTGTTTCACCCCTACCCTAAGTTTGGACCAGCCTGGCCTTGGGAGGAAGAATGGGCAGCACTGACCAGGCAGGCTGCTTGCCAAGAGGGAAAAAGATTCATGTGCAAAATGCCACAGTGCTTGTGAGAAGGGAACCTGCCTCCTCTCCAGATAATTGCCAAGAAGAAAAAACATCTGAGGAATGAACAGGCTAGGAAACCACCGCCTCTCCCCCCTCCTCCCCCCACCCCATTCTCCTTACTTTCTGAGGGAAGGAGGGAGGGATTTTTGTGGGGGCAGAAAGTGTTTAAGAGAATGTTTTGCTTACTCCTTTAACTCTGTAATAAATTCACTTGTCACTTTTAAGTTTTGAGCCTGTTTTAGCCTGCTTAATTACAGGGTTTTTTCTCTCAGTATCCTTATCTCACCTTGGAAGAAATTCCTTTCCCCTGTCCAGCTGAGCAGAGGGAGAGGAAAGGAAACAGCTTTTCGTGGGAGCTTTGGGATGGCTCAAAACCACAACATCTGAAGAGAACAAAGACTTAATGAGTATGATTATACTTTATAAACATTCATGAGGTGAAACACATTGAGTGTAAAGCTATTTGTTCTAAAGAACAGTGGTGGCCAAAGGAGAAAAGGTGTAAAACTCGTACTTTCACACTTGAAATTAGTACCTTTAGAGATGCAAGGTTTTGGGGAAGTCTTACAATAAAAGCAAGAAAAAAAAAAACAAAACAAAACAATTGCTGCCTCAATATGAAATATGCAAAATTATGCTTGCAGTTGCCAGGACTTCATTACCAAAAACTTACTCCTCACCTCTGCTTCTTATAATGTTACAAACAGTTGCATTTTGTCCTACGAATACATTCCATAATCTTTGCAAACTTTTCTACAGCAAAGAGACTTTTAGATGCAATGGAATCTGTAATATCGAACTTGCAGATAAGATATGTATTATACAAACTTGGCAACATTCAAAATATTTCATACATATATAAAAAGCAACACCATATTTCTATGTGTTTTGACAATTTGTTTTCTATAAAACCAACAGAGAGCTGAAAGAAATCTCTGTGTTTTCCACCTAATCACCTACCCATATAATATGACAGTAGAATTGACTTGGTTGTGAGAGAATCTTAAAATATTTACTGCAAAGCAGTTCACATACTTTACATTCTACTGGTGTGCAAAGGGCATTCTGACATCTCAATTAAGCCTATGTTCAAATCTCTATTAAACCCGTGGAAAAGATCCTCACTGAAAAGACAATAAACATTCAAAAAGTTTAAATTTGTAATATCTCTACATTCATGCATGATTTTTTTCCTCCTGACTCTAGAAGAATAATAGCATTTGTTGCTATCATCACATTATGAAGGTACTTTAAATAATATTTAAGATATTCATCTACCCTAAATAATGAGTGACTGTTTTCCAGAGAGCTTCAAAATATACTAGATTTAGAGAAGTCAAGAGGTAAGTGTGGTGGTTTGAGAAGTTTGGGAGGTCTAGCTTCTTGGGTGTGGTAGGGGCCAAAAGATGGCTCCTGTAAGGAGCTTCCAGAAGCTCCCACAGCTGTCCGGTCAGGGCCTATCTCTGATGGCTCCTGGGAGATTGATGTGCTGTTTTCCACAGCTGGGCCAATTAGGAAGGACAGAAACGCCTCTGCGACAGTATATTTAAGAAGCAATCTCTGTAGTACGCATGCGCGCGCCATGTAACCCTGTAGTTATGTAGTTAGTAGATTAGGCAGGGGAGAAGGAGTACAGCAAATAACTAGGAAAAACAAC
>VZRZ01001932.1:99050-116177 GCA_013398175.1 Climacteris rufus | reverse complement strand
GGTTCCCCTTACAATCTGGGAAGAGAGAGGGCTGTGAAGCTTTGGGGGTGGGGGGTGGGGGGGGAGGGAAGATGGGAGGACAGCGGAGGAAAAAATGTTTAGGAGATGTTCCTTTGTTTTTGCTTGCTCCTTTGACTCTGTAATAAATTCACTTTATCACTTAGAAGCACTGACCTTGTCTCAGCCTGATTTTGTTCCTCTGCCAGCATTTCTTATCATGGGTTAGTAACACAGTTCAATTTGGAAGGGGGAAAAGAGGAGTTCTAGTGGGGGCTTGGCCGTTGGCCAGGGCTAAACCACTATAGTAAGACCCATCTCTTAAATCCTGCCAGAATACGAACTGAGAAGGTAGGAATGACAGGTATTCAGTGCCAGTAGGATCCTTTTTATTCACTTCACACTTTTTTTAGTTGTATTAAATATTGGCTTCTACTTTGCTATCGAAATGGGTGTAAGATTTCTGTTCATTCTCACAGTTCTCCCTGGAATGTTTCTTCATGCATCTAAAATTACATGGGAAACATGATGCCAATGTCTATGAAATTTAAGTTGTAATTATGTTATAAAGATGAAATTAGTGTTTGTCATAACAACTGTGTACCTGTGTGACTGTGTGCAAACCAAGTGCATTTAAACTGATTCCTCAAGCAGTCCTAGGCAGCAATATAGTTAGTCTCTGCATAGATGAGACAATGGATAGATTTGAAATGATAGACCAGCTTCAGACAAGAGGATGGATTCCTACCACTATATCTAGCACCTTTATCCATTAAGCACTTGTCTAATGTTTCCAGGTGAATATTTCAGACAGTTCTGGAGACTCCCCTAGGTAGATCCTGCTGTGCTTGGGCCAAGTGGAGACAAAATTTCTGTCCTTATATATTACAGAAATGTTAACTAACATACTGAATGGAGAATCTGGTCACCCCAAGAACTACATAAGTCAATTCCTGATGTAGAATTTACTAAACTATATGCAGATAATTTTAAATAGCCTGTAGAAATGGTTTCTGCAGATGCAGGAGTGGTCATGTGAGACTGTTTTTTAATGTAAATAAGTTCACAGGTAATTTATATGCAGTGTAAGATAATAGAAATTAGTCATGCATATCCTGAGGTGGCCATGCAGGATCATGAGCCAGCTGGATCATACGGGTTTGACAAAAGTTTGAGGTCTGTCACCTTAATCATGCAACAGACTCTAGTAACCATCCAGACAACTACTAGTTGTCGTATTCAAGATGTTTGATTCCCAGTGGGGGCAGTACACTATGTAAGGTATGCCAAGCTTTTCTAAATTATTTTTTAACAAACATTCTTTCTGTGAGTCTTTGTGCTACAATATAGACAGTATGAAATATATTGTTTCGTTATTTATGTGTACATTCCTACACATTGATCTACCTGTATAAAAGGAAAATCTGCAGAGATGTTTTAGTGAAATATTTTATATTTTTGGATAATTGCTGAAATAGAAGGTGAATTTGAATAGCACGAGATGTGGATTCAACAAGAATGGAAAACACTTGAAAGGGAATAAGTATAAATTAAGTAATCAGAAATATGAGCGGATGTACACTTTTCTGCTGGACATTGGATAAAATATGTGCATTTTGAGTGAAAACCTAGCCAGTTTCATAAGTTCAAGTTCTAAGTTTCTAGCCAAGAAAGTTCAAGATTCCAGCCAAGTTCACAATATATTTTGTCATTGTCTCACTGGAATTAGGATTTATTAAACTAAAGGAAAGTAAGACCTCAGAACATTTTAATACACTTGAACCTTATATTATGTTATCATATCTTAATTAAGTTTAATAATTATCAGTTGCAGAAATTATAAGTTTAGTTTTTATTTTTCAATGTAATGCTCAAATGCTCAGTGTTGTCAGGTAGTGTTATGTTTGTTGACTGTTGAATCGGAGACCTGCTTCGGAACTGTATTTTTTCATTATGAATATCTGTGAGAGAACACATTTGCACAGATAGTTATGGCTCGACTTCCATTTGTATTGTATATTATAGTTACAGATTAGTTCATTAAAATATTCTTTAAATTAATAGTAAGAATTAACCTTTATGTAGGATTTATTTCACTTCCAAAGTAATTTAGGTAAATACTTTGAATAACATTTTCCCATTTTAAACACTGCATTCTTACACAAGTAATGCTTATTATTTTGGTTTCAGTAATGTTTTCATAAGCAGATGTCCAAACATTGCCAGAAAGAAGAAACAATGAGTTACGGTTAAAAATGGTGATAGAATAAATAGAATTCAAATAATTTCCTCTTGGTGCAATTTTCAGCTACACTGTTGCCATGACCTATGAAGCTTTTCTGAATTTTCAGCCTTTTATCCAAAGGTTATACCTCTTTTTTTTTTTTTTTTTTTTTTTTTTTTTAATTGGGAATTAATGATCCCAGGTTTGGTTACTTGAATAAGTTACATGTTTTCTGTACTATAAAATATTATGTCTCATATTAATTTTTTTCATCAGCTACAGTCTGGAGCACTAAAAGAGAACAGTATGGCTTCCCGATAAAAGAAAAACTTTATTTTCACTTTGTAACATAGCTTGAATATTCCACTTTGTCCAGTAATGCAAATACCATATTACTTTAAAATACATTAGAAGATTTTTTGTTTTGTTGAAAATAATTGCACAAAGCTCTTTTGAAAAGAAATTAAATAACAACAGGATGACTTCTAATAAGAATGATTAGATGATTCACCAGAGTAAAATGCCTTGATCTGATCGTCACAGAATTTTAAATCACATTCAGATGCCACTTATTGGCACTTAAAATCATACATGTGGTATATTTTATACTTTAGACTCTCTCCAGAATGCTGTTTTCCTCATATTGTTTAAGAAAATATTTTTTTAAAGAGATTTAACCTGACTTTTCACAGTCTTGATCCTCTTGCTTTTCAAAAACACTCTAAGTCCTCTATGCAAGATGGCTATTCATGAAAAATTATAATCATAAATTAAATGAACAAGTTAATGTCCATTAAGTGGACAAGTCCCATGAAAGACACAAGAAAATGTGTGTAGCTAATCACCAGCACAATCAGATGTAATTGCATTTAAAAACAGCATTCCCTTATAAACAATTGATTCTGAATTTGTAGTCTGAGATATAGATGCAGTCGGGGAGTTAATTTCTTTCCACGGCTTTGACATTATTGTTGTTTCTTATTGTTAGAGAATGTGTGTTATTGTGTGGCCTAAAAATATATGTTTGTACAGCTTGCATAGCCGTGAAGAGACAAAAAGATCACAACCTTTTTACATGCTGTTGTGTATTTCACATCTTTTTGAGCACTACTATTGAGACAATTTATTGCTTGTCATTGACTTTCCAAGTGAATTTTAATCTGTGATATTTAATCCAACAGTTCTTTGTCTCTCTCTGAACCTGAGTGGAATGCAGGCGCCTGAACATTGGTATCCAGAGACATTTTAGATACCCATGAGTATCCTCGTTGCTCTCTAATTGCCACACTACATAGATAGCAATCCCTATTGTTTCTGTACAAGGTATGACTCAGACTCCTAAGACACAGCAAATTGAACTAGACATGTAAGAGCAGGAAAATGAATTTCTCTCTGAAAGTCAGAATACCTCTATCCACTTCAAGGTACCATCTTTACGTATTAGTGAGGAAAATCGTCCCTCAAACTGCAATTAATTTGGGCAGTGTTGATTTTTTTTTCTCCAAGAAAGTACATAGAAAAGATAATAATAAAAACATACCATTTATGGTTGATGCTTCAAAGCCTTCACATATCTGCATAGCTGGTTGATTACCCACACTTTTCTGTCGTCCTGTTAGCCTCATGTAAAAGACGCAGTTTAATATCTAAAAGAATGGGGCTGCATGTACAAATCCACAGAGGTCCCAGTGAAACCTGTTTCTTTATCCAGTGTGGCTATCCTGCATCTAAACCTTTAAATATTTAAATGCATATTAATTTCAAACATACATCTTCTCTAGAGCATAAATGTTCCTCAAAATGTTATCACAATTTTTCTACTATGCTTTTTATTTTTTTAGCCAGTCTCTTCTTAATTTAGTATTTAAACCTCTATAAATATGTTGGTAAATACCAACCTCCAGAAACACTTTGGGAGTCCCATGGTCAGGTTCTTTCCTAGCCATGATTTATGCACGTTATGACCCAAGCACTCATTATCCAACGCTGTCTTCCAAAAGCTTCTTCTTCCTCTTCTTTCTTATACAGAAAGTTATCCACATTGTCAGGGAAGAAGGATTAGTACACTGAAACAAATCCACCAGTCTGGACTTTCATGGGAGAAGGGCCTCTGGAGGTATTGTGGCATATTTTTTTCCCTTGGAGTATAGAGCATTGTTTTAATCTTTAATGACAATGAAGAGATTAATTCATTATTTTAAGTTTCCTCTCTTGGAGATGATTTTAAAATGGACCCTGACCCAAGTGGTACTTCTAAAACCTGTTTCATTGTAAACTGTGACCATATTAAAATGATATCAGCACCTCAACTATTCCTTTATTTCACCACTTCCTATAGCACATCCAGAATATCTAGAAGACAGTGGACAGACAGTTAATGGTACATATGATCTTCCTAGATAAAATGTGTAAGGATTATGCTGTATCATGAAACAGATGCTGTATCATGAAACAGAACAAGGTTGCCATCATACACCTAATTGTTAAAATTATATCAGGCCTTTTTCCTCGAGCATTCCTGGTGTATTTAGTGTATATTTCTGGGGTGTTTATCCTTCACCTCTACACCCATATTGGAGGTTAAACTATCCTAATTTAGAAATCTACTTATCAAGACCAAAAGAAGAGCTGCTCTCTAGCCATAGCTGAAAAATAATGAAAGATATAAATCCTTTCTTAACCCCTCTGTTTATATTATCTGTAAGGATTCCTACTGGGTCTCTTTTTTGGGAATGACATTTTGTATTTGTATTTGAAAGTTTATAGGGCCAAAAATCTACCACATAAATACTGTTCATGACATTTTGTGAAATATCAGTATTTCTTTTCTTCTTGCAATTTTCAGACTTGAGTCAACTCAAGAATCATGACTGATTGAAGAGAGTTTATATTTTATAATAAAAAATCCTGGATCCAGAAATAAGCCCCATTCTCAAATCAGACTTACATTTAAATCTCTATACCTGAGTGGTAGTCTTTCATTTATACTAGCTTTTCAGATATTCATTTCCTTTGGTATTTTCAGGGTCAGAGGGCAAAAGAAAAAGCACAGTTCTGTATGCCATTCTGAGAACTGAACACCACATACTGCTTTTGAATAACAGATGATTTTGTTTGCAGGACATAACTGCTAAATCCTTCCCCTCCTCCTTGACTCTCTGGCATTCCAGCTGAGATAATCAGTAGAAAGGGACTTGGCATCAAATGTAAATGTGAAACATGATGGTGTGAAGCTGCTTACCAAGCTATTAGAGGCAGTGAAAAAACAAAGATTTGTACTGCATTAAAAAAAACCAAAACAAAATCCTATCTGCAATGATATAAAGGAAGAAAAAGGCAGATGTTAAAATGATAATTTTGATGATCTGGAAATCTGGCAGTGAGTTCAGAAATGGTAAATTAAATTAAGCAGAGGAGAATACATAATTCAAAACAGAGCAGGACAGTAACTCCAATAGAGAAAGCATCATTAGGATTTGGATGCATTCACTCTGCAGGCAACTTTTCCTTTTTGTTGAGGTCTATCTTGCTTTAAATTATCCATTGTATCTATTCCTCACTCCTGTTAAAAGTCACCTGCAGCTCTGTAGAATTTGCAGTCTTCTGAAGATAATAGCAAGGGGAAAAAATGAGCTGTTTGGAAATGATGAAGGAAAAGAGAATAAGCTCCCCAAGTATAGGAGAGAATTGCTCAGTTATATGATATATTATTTAAAAATGAGTTCAGGAGAGAAATGTAGATGGTGGCCTACTGATTCAGCACAGCAGAGTTTTGTCAGTAGAGCGATTTTTTAGTTGTTCTGCTTTGGACTTACAACAATAACTACCAGTGAAGCACAGCTGGTGTTCAGAAGGCAGAAGTGCAGTAATCCACTTAAGTGAAAGAAGTGATTGTATAGGCATAATTACAAAAACATACACCTATCAAAAAATTTAAAAGTCATCAGTCAAGAGGAAAAAACGTAGCTGCAAATATATATTTTATCCTAGATCACAGTGAACTACTTATTTGGAATACAGAGGTACAGAAAGAAAATGGTCTCTTATGTGATGCAAGATTTAAATTCTTTCATAATAAAATCTTTTCAGATTCATATGAATTAAAGATTCAGTTTGAGTATTCTTTCTATGGAGAAATAGATCAGCAATACTTAGACAGCATCTGATATAAAATACTTTGATATATGCCCTAACTGAACTAGTTTTGAATGTATTAGCTCTCACAGCTATCGCATTTTTAAAAATCTATAATTTAGATGTTGCTCTTTTTCCTTTTGAAAAATAAACTAGTGGATTTTAAATCTGAATTACATAGACAAAAGGACTACCTCTGAATACTGCTGCAAATTTTGATTGCTTCTTATTGACTGCAGAAAGTGTGCATGAATATGTCAGTTAACAGCTTGGTGGTTATTTTTTAATAACTTGTCTTTTAAAAAATATTTTGAATTCCTTCATGAAGCAGTGCTTATGCATGGCATGAAGAAATTACTGTGTTATCAACTGTGAATTTTCAGAAGTTACAGGAAAAACTCTAGAGTCACAGGATCATTTACAACATTGGGAATTAAAATTATAAATATATGTATGTGTGCATATTTTTATGTTTGTCTCTTTTCTTGGTCAGAGACCATTTTATGGCTATTACATCGAGTCTTAGTAGGTATTAACAAGACCAAAATTCAGAGTCTGAAGAAAAATATCACATAACCTTACATTTGTTATTTAATTTATAGTTTTGGTATAAACAATATTTATATCTTTATAACAGAAAGGAATAGATTTAATGGTATATTTTTACTTCATTTATGAGAAGAAATTACAGATAAATCAATAAATTTACGTTTTATTATATTATTAAAAACATGTTAAGTAAAATTGAGGTAAATACAGAAGTATCTCAGTCTCAGAGTAGAAACTGAAAAAAAAAATTTTTAATTTAGCCCTGTGGGATATATTGATGTTATCTGACTATTATTTTATTTGAAATTCCAGAAGAATGACAGCAGATCCAAGATAAACTTCCATCTTCCTATGAAAGAGTGGAGGGATTTAAGTTTCCCCAAAACGTAATAGCAAACACATTAACATGTTCACTACTCTCACTACCAAGTTAGCTGAAGGATTCCAAAAATAGCTTTATTCTATTTTCAGTGGGTTTTGTTTCATTCTCAGAGCATCCTAAAAATCAGAAACACAACTTGCCAGGCATTCTCCTTCAGCACACTTCAAAATATTTTAAATTTTACTAATGTCATTTTTCAACCATGTAGAATTACATTCAAGCGAAAACAAAGGTCAATTCAGAATCTTCAGACATAATGAGAAAGCAAAAATCATGAACAGGAAGGCTGATTTTGGTGACTTGGGTTCTTGTAACTAAAGACTCTGCAAATGCCATTGCATCAAACAGAACAGCAGACAAAATATTACTTGCCTGCCCCTCTACTTCTTTATTTCCTATAGGAATAATACATCTAAATTTATTTCTGGGAAATAGATTACTGTGAACAGTGCTAAGGATGATTAATCCAGAAAAGACAAACATACATGTGGAAGGGTTTTCTCTACCTGAATTTTCTACAGATGTCTGTAAATTCTCATAAATGATTGTTGACAAACAGTTTATGAAGTTAAAATAATATGCTATTCATAAATAATTAAGAAAGTTAGAAGAAATATAGACTATGATCTAATATTAAAGACTTTTATCTGTCAAGATCACTGTTTGTTGTTAATGGTGTAATTTTTTGATCACTGTCTTAACTTCCTTTGTATCAACATAACAGCAAGGAAGTGTTCCATTTTACTGGAGGCTGGTTACTAGGGACAATGAGGAGTGTGACAAGTCTTAAACATGTGTAATCTCAATTGTATTGTTTTTTATGCTTCTTGGCCATTTAGGGAACTATAACATTTTTCCTTCAGAAAATGTGTATTCTTGATAACTACTAGCATGCTCCTATATGACTAACCCAGTTGAAGTCAATCTATTGATTACAGAAATAAAGATAAAGGTGTTTGTTCCAAAGATTATAAAATGCACAAAAGAGTGAAAAATCTTTTAGTTACAAATATCTCCGTTTCAGAACAACAGCTCTAAGATCTTTGCATCATTACTGGAAGAAATGTAAAACAAAATAATTCAGTAAGAAACAATAATAAAATTAGATGCAAAAGAATCTGCATTTTCCATTTTTGTCTGCTACCAGGAAACAGTTTCCAGACCCTGATACAAACTTTTATGGGACCAAAGGAAAATTGCGCCTTCCTTCTTAAGTTTCATTGTGACCTCAAGATTTACTTCTGAAACTGTTCTGTGATCAATTCAGACAAAACAACTCCCATCCTGTTTGCACAGAAGAATTTTGTCTGATATGAGTTATCCTGAAAGTAAAGCTAGATGGAGCTAGAGCATATTAGTATATTGCTGCAAACTTACTGCTGATTGACTACTTGGTCTATATGATCTTGGCCAGACCAATAAAAAGTAACCTTGTAAAAAATAAGAAGTGCCCTTTCAGTAAATACCCATGGAACATTTTCCTACTAGAATGAGGACTATATTAAAATTATGTTTCTATGATTTCTTAATCATAGAAACATAATTTCTTTTTTTTTAATTAAAAACACAAATACATTTAATTTTGTTATTGTAATTTCAATATCACAATTTTATTTTTATTGGAATAAAGTCTTCCATATAAATTAAGTTCATTAAAATATTTACACAATAAAAATATTATTTTAATGAGTATTCAAGTATATATATACGTGTACCCAAGAAATATCTAAAGACAACCTTTGATCTTTTTAATAATTGTTATAATAAACTCACATTCCATTTAAATTTATTTTTAATTATATAGCATTTTTAAAAATCACAAAATATTGAAATATTTAGTGCAATAAGTATTCTGGTTTATGACTTCTGCTGAATATTGAAGATTTTTAAAGGTTGCTCACTACAGGGTTCACTTTGGGTTCAGTACTAATTAGGAAGGAGATGTGACCATTGTGAAGAAGCTTTGCAGATCAGCTGTCATATGACATAGAATATTATACAACTGTAATGGAGACAGAGGAAGTTAATGTTCCTTTTAGCTTTCACCGTTGGTGCTTCCCCCTCCCCTGCCAGTAATTATATCCCTCATTCATTAAATATATGTAGAATTAGAACAGCTTTCTTTAGAAATTTTCAACTGATTAACTTCCTTGTAAGCAAAGAGTAAATCTGTCTAAGAGAAACCTGTAGTACTGAGTTTGTATATGCACCCATATCCACAACAAGTTGAAGTACACAATGTTAAAGAGGCTTTTGACAATCTTGATCCATAGCATACAATAATAGACAATAAATAAAAGAGAGGTCTCTCACTAGCACTTCTGTGACTCACAACATTATAATATTGCATGCCATCATATATTCATTTCCTGCATCTTCATTATTTAAACTTGTGCAAACCAACTTTAAAAAAAAGCCAAAGCAGGTCTCATCGGTATCATCAAGGGCACAAAAACATCTCTGCTTTTGCAAGACTGTAGCAAGTTACTGCAGACAAACAATATCATCTTTTACCTTGGAATGTGGAGTTCTGGTCTTCAAGAACAGAACAAAATGACACAGAATGCAGCTTACAGGAGATTCTCATTGTGATGCAACATCTTAATAGAAATAATTCAATTATTCAATACAAGCTGTCCTTGCCTTACTGCAATGTTAATGCACAATTAACAATTTTTAAGAATGAAGACAAATTTTCATAGTAGATCCAAACACCTTACAAGGTTCCCTGACTGGGGTATCTAGTGCAAGCAAAGTGACAGGAAGTCAGAACAGAATTTGCCAATGAACATAAATTAATCCATGCAATTCAGTAAAGCAGAAGAAGGGGAATAGTATAAAACTAAGATTGTTGAGAAACACGATCATGAGAATAGTCATATGAGAGATCCACTTTATCCACTATCCTCTCTTATGCAATCTTTCTCATGCACTAGTCAGATGTTGCCTGTGGAAAAAGTGTACGAAACTAGCTATAAACGCCCATGATTTTTCTCCTAGGGATAAGTGGCTCAAAGGCATCACAAGGCAAACGTGATTCAATTATTCTTAATGGTGTTTGATGTTTTGTCCCCAACACCATGTGGTTTGTGTTTATTTTTTTAATTCATATAAGCTTTTGTTTTCTTAAACATTTTTATCAATGATTTCCATAGCTTCACTTTTCTTTATGCATGTGTGCTGTTTCAGACAAAATACTGTTCCATCTTCTTTGAACCTAAAATATTCTGTTTGTGTCTTATTTTTTCCCTTACGAGAAACTATGAATATTAATTTTCCATTCTTTTGTTTTTTTATCATGTCATGGCTTTAAAGTAAATCTCTCATCTCTTTTCTGGTTGAAAAGTCATCTTCTTAATTATTCCTAGAGTGGAATCCAGTTTATTCCTTTCAACAACTTTGTCATTCCTCTCTTTAACTCCTTTAGTTCCATGTTCTTGAAACCACCACCCCAAAGCTTTTTGTAGTTTCTTTCACATGGGTGCAACACTTATTCATATTGATTCACTAGTGGTTTTTTTCCCTTATTTATCTGCTGATAAATCACACTGTATAATGAGGTTCTTCTGCAATCCATTGCAGATGCTACCATCCTTGACTTTTTGAATAATTTCATCATTGAAGTTTGTTACCAACTTTTCTAAGTCATTAATGTTCCTTCTATATCCACCATCAAAACTTGCCATCAGTTCCTACATTTGACTATTATTTATATATTTTTTACGTAGTTATTACCTCAGCTAATTCAGTATGTTATTCTGCAAAGGTAATAGATAATTAAGTATGAGATAAAACATCTGAAAAAATCAATTAATATTAAGATGATCACTAAAATCTTGTAACAAGCTGGTACCTCAGCTGTCAGTGTGGGAAATGTAGAAGTGAATAAACATGTGTACAGCATTTTGTCAAAGGAAATTTGCCATAAATGTAATAAATTTGGCAGCAAATGCAAATAAATGTAAAATATGAAAGAACTCAAGATAAATCCATTCTTGAATCCTGCTTTCCTATTAAGAGTGAATTAGGGATAATGAATCCACAAGAAAGACACATAACCAAAGACACATGGTTCATTTGGAAATTATTTTTTCTTCTAACTTGAAAAAGTATTGGAGACAGTGAGAAAAAAAATATACATCCTGTATACTTGTCCTGCCAAAGAATATTAGAAAACAAAATAATTAAAAACTTCACATTTGCCAGAATTCATTTTATGCAAAATTTATTTTTTATGCTTAATTTATTGTTTGATTGCAATGTGAACCTTGCCATCTCTAGAATCTTTTCCCAGGATGTGAAAAGAGAGAAGAACAAAAGGTGATTCAGATATTTGATAAAACAAAGGTTAACTGCTTTTAATCTACTTAGAGGCCATTTTTAAGTAGAGTTCCTGAGGGGTCTATCTTGTGTCCTATCCTGTTTAATACCTTTTCCAATGACCTGGAGAAGGAAGAGACAAACTACACACTAATCAAGTTTGTGGATAACTCTAAACTTTATGTTTATGTGTGTGTATGAGTGTGAGCAGTCAGTATGCAAAGAAGGCACAGTTGCTGCCAGAAGGACCTAAAAGAATCAGTGGAATGAGACAACAGGCACTTCATGATAAGGAATTGCAAAGTCTTGCATCTGCACATGCCAGCCCTGTGCTGGTACAATTTGCTGATCACCTCATACAACAATATTTCTGCTGGAAAACTTGGGGTCCCTCATGGCCTGGCAGCAATTAATCCTAACACCTAACTATGCTGTATTGACATTAATTTTTTCAGTAGACAGAAGGTAGTGATCATTCTCCTTTACTCAGCATGACATTATCCTGAATCAGGGGATCATAGAGTGGCATGGGTTGGAAGGCACCTTAAAGATCATCTAGTTTCAACCCCCTGACAAGTCCGTGGATGCCATCCAGTACACCAGGTCACTCAGGGCCCCATCCAACCTGGTCTTGAACCCTTCCAGGGCTGGATTATTCACAGTTTCTCTGGGCAAGATGTTCTAGTACCTCACCATCCTCACAGTAAAGAATTTCTTCCTAACATCTAATCTAAATCTGACCTCTTGTGGTTAAAACCATTAACCCTTGCTTTATAATTTCCCATGCTTGTAAAAAGTTTGTGTAAAGCCCCCTTTATGTACTGAGAGGCCACAATGAGGTCTCTCTGAAGCCTTCTCTTCCCCAGGCTGAACTACCCTGACTGTCTCAGCCTGTCTTCACAGGAGAGGTGCTCTAGTACTCAGACTGTCTTGGTCTCCCTCCTCTGGACCCACTCCAACAGATCCACGCTTTTCATGTGCTGAGAACCCCAGAGCTGGACTTAGTAGCCCAAGTAGTGTCTCATGAGAACAGAGTAGTTGGGAAGAATCACATCCCTGCACCTGTTGGTTACGCTTCTTTCAATGCATCCAAGAACGTGTTTGGCCTCTGGTCTGCAAGTGTACATTGCTGGCTCATGCCCATCTTTTAATCCACCAGAACTCCCAAATCCTCCTCCTCAGAGCTGCTCTCAACAAGAATTTCTCCCCGTCTGGGATTGCTTCAACCCAGGTGCACCACCTTGCATTTCGACTTGTTCCTCATTAGGGTCCTGTGGGAATCAGGAATACTTCACTCCAGTTTAGTCACAGCACTAAAAGACATAGATAACTTGAGCAAGTCCAGCAGAGAGTGATAAACACTGTCAGAATTTATGGTGTTTAGTAGCTGAATCGGGTTATGATATGGAATTCTACAAGCAGAAAAGAAATACCAGTTAGAAATTATCAAATCTGCTGACATGATAACAGAAGGTGATCCATGTCTTACAATTGTACAAGAGCGCTGTGAGCACAACTGCTCAACAGACCTGAAACTTAGTATTGCCATGCAGCATCTTTCCAAATTCACAGCTAGCCTTGGCTACATAGTGTGTTTCAATGTACAAAAATCTAGCACCATGGCATGTTTTAATGTGTGACTGAAGTGTGATGCTGGGTGATAATGAAAATACGTGGCCCAAGTCTGATAATCTCTGTTCTAGAAATTGTTCTGAGTATTAAACACTACTGTTTCCTTCTTGGTGACTAAAACAATTCACTCACTTGAAGAGTTTGGAAAATATTGTGGGATATTTTGATTTTTGCCTATTAGTGAAGGAAAAATTGCTCTTGTTTCTGTTGGTACTCTTAAATTATGGTTGTATGTTAAATTTGCAGATCTGTATTAAAGGTGGAAAGCATCTCAATGGAATGCTACATTTAGATTGATCAACTAGGTGTATCACTTTCAGGAGTGCAGCTTCCTTTGACCTCCCAGACACTTCTTTCAGCACTTCTCTCAGCTTTGTAACTCAACATATAAACAGACTGATAACACTTCTGTTTGTGTTGAAGAAGGTAAACAATTTTTTTCATTCTTTTTTTTCCCCTTGTTCACCTAGCAATTGGAGAGAAAGTGGTTAAAGTTCAAAATGGATGAATCAGTCTAGGTATTTGTATAATACTTCGAGCACCTCAGAGTCTGCCTATTATGTTTTTATCTATGTCTGTAGCATTTGTTGGTAGGTTTTGACAGTCGGGATGGATGGAGACAAGAGATCTCTGAAGTCAGGTCTTAGAGCATGAGGTTTATTGCAAAGGGCATGGGTATAGGGGACCTGCTTGGAGCTGCCAGGCACAGCTCGAAGCAGGCCAGAAAAGCAAGAAGCAAGAGAGAGAGAGAGAGAGAGAGAGAGAGAGTGAGAGCATAAGAGAGCAAGCGAGCAAGAGCGTAAGAGAGCAAGAGTGTAAGGGCAAGAGAGTGAGGTTCTCATTTACAATACAATAAATCTTCTTCTGTGTTGAATATTCTCATTTTCATTAACCAATCTAGTACAAGATACAAATCCTGTAGCATTTACATACAGCCTATAAGAATTGTTACATTACCATACTGCAGTACATTTTAAGCCCTAAAAACTACTCTTTGGACCCCTTCTGCCACATTAGCGGGGTCTGCTCTAATCCTTGTACCTCTCTGCAAGCAGAAGGTATTTTTCAATCAAAAGGAGATTACCTTCAGCCGGCCACACAATTGTTTTCTAGTTGTTCAGTAACTAAAGCTTGGTATCTCAAATAATGCTTTCATTTCAATCTCGCTTATAGTTTCCATATTCTCAGCATCTTTTGCCAGGCAATCATATTTTTAAGGCTTTCCTGTATCATCTTCCCCAACATATATCTATTTCACGTCACTCAGAAGTCTCTGTCACTTAATCAGGTACTCAGAAGTCTCTGTCACTTAATCAGGTCCTCAGATTAAGCTGCAGAAAATTGTATATGTTTAAAAGAAATTATAAACATTCCAGACATTAAATTATAATAATATTAAAAAAAGAAACAGTTTCTGGTTTACCATTTGCTATACACCAGTTTCTGTGAATAGACATGCCAATTTAAATGCATTGAATAGACAACCTACACAAGCTTTAGAAATCTCAAAATTAAAGTACTGCTGGCCATTTAGGGAGAAGTATCATCATGGTAAATTCCACACTAATCCCATTCTCTGAAAAAAATATAGTGAAATTAAACAATTCCTATTGCTAGATTTCCCTGAGGAAAAAAACTTATTATTTCCCCAAGAGAACAATCCAATTCTATAGTGATTAGAAATTCTATTAAAGATATCTGTTCCTACAGTATAACTTTCTGTCCAGTAGTTTAATAGAAAGCTTTTATGGGCAGAAGGAATCACTTATGATTACTTAATCTGGCTTTATCAGTGCAAAGGTCATGGAATTCTTTACAGTACTTTCATCATTTACTTCAGCTAAATCTGATTAGACACAAATCTGTCTTTCAGAAGGAAGAATGGTTGTTCTGTAAAAGCATCAAGTACTGAAGAATTTACTACATTTTAAAGCAATCTCTTCCATTGGATGTTTAGTTTTACTAGTTATTTGTAGTCATTTAGTTTTTAATTTGCTGGCATATTTTATCTCTTTGTTTTAAAGAGTCATGTAATTTCCATTACAAATTGTGCAGTTTCTTTCTCTTCTAGCTTACTGTTGGGGAATTTTACTTAGGAAAACAGTGATCTGGAAGAATCAAACACAGTGATAATTTTGGTGCACAGTGGGAACTAGCAGATTGATTTGGTTGTCTAAATGTGGGTATCTGGTGCCATTTGAGATGCCTTAAAGTATCTAATCTGACTTACAGCTGTCACTCCAGAAGAGCTCAAGTCAGATCTTATATTTGCCGGCTCCACATCAATATGCTAGGACATCTAAAAATGGCACTAAGCATCTAAATGTAAGCAACTAAATCCAGGCACAGAGAACTGTTCAGCTCATCTTAAAATAGACATCAACATTTGGTCAATTAAGTAGCTTTGCAGACACCACTGGGAGCTATTCAGTTATGTGAACACATGTCTAAGCCTATTTGAGATGCTGTAGTGTATGTCAGATGTGTACCAGGAGTGACAGATGTTTGACTTACTACAGATGCAGACCTTTCTGGAGTGGCAGTGGGAGGCCATGCAGGGTACTCTAGGGCCTCTGAAAGAGTAGAAAGAGTGATTTCTAGAAGCTGATCTAAGTAGTGAAAAATAATTTAATCTCCTAAAGATATGAGTCTTATTCCTCAGTGGTTTTAGCAAAAGGTTACAGTGACTCATTGCTAGGTACCTAACTTAGGAAGCTTACGAACCTTCCATGTTTGGCTTTGTTTTGAATTCAGTGGAGAAGATTGATGTACACCTATCTCTTTCCCAGTCAACAAAATAGTTTTATAGAAGTCACAGAATCACAGATGTTTGGGGATGGAAGGGCCTTCTGAAGACCATCCAATTCAGTATAGCTGGTATCTCTGCCACAGGATAACGGCCTGCTGGAGTAAACACAATAGTACACCTACAAATTTCCTTTTGCCTTAGTGTGGAAACCCTGACCCCTCTAGCCTTAGAGTGCTGTTTTCACAGAGGGAAGTTTAAAAGAAGTCATTGGAAGAACATTATATCACTCAGTAACAGTGAAGATTTAATGAGTAAGCTTCCAGCGCTGCCCTGATGGATCAGTGTATGGGGGGGCCACACTGGTCCACAGGTAGCTGCAGGCTCTTACCCTGACCCTGACTAAGCCTAGTCTGACAGCCTGGGTGTCAGACAGAGGGGTTTGACCTTGGACTTGGGTTTCTGTTTGATGTTGTGCTCCTACGTGCCGCGGGTATAAAGCGTGAGTAACTCGGAGCCTTTAGCAGCGGTCTCGTGTCCTGAAGAAAGTGACTTTGGCTTCATCCAGTCTCCGAACAGACGCAAGCTGGGCATCAGAACTCCCACAGAGTCTAGGCTTAGTTCACACACAGTGGTTTAATTAAATCAGGGAAGTAAAGAGACGAGAAAGGGTTATTTTCCACTTACTGGCACCAAGGTTTTATTACTGGATCATGGAGTGCTGTTGCGGTGGCCCAGCCCACCTTGGGGCTGAGTGCCATACAGTGGGTGGAATTCTCTGCCCAGGACTCCAACCCTGATAGCAGATCCGAGGGCAAAGCCGGAGTCTAGGGCTAACACCCACCGTGTGTCACTCCCGCAGCATCTCCTCCCTCCCATCCAGAAGCTTCGCTGTTCCTTTCTCCCCATTGGCTCAAACACCTCATGTTTAATAATGTAGCCTTTTCTTTATGTATGAAGCGCTGCAAGGTTCTGCTCAGTTTGGTTTTCTATTGGTTAGTTTGTATCTGTTCCTCCCCTGATATGTTATGATTTGTTCCCTGTTACCTCATGTCCTTCCCTTATTGGCTTGCTCCCTTGTTCCCCTCTCTCTCCAACTCCCTTTAAAAAGTGCTGTCACCCCTTCCCTAATGCCTTTGACTG
>VZRZ01001932.1:29049-98925 GCA_013398175.1 Climacteris rufus | reverse complement strand
GACAGGTCTTTGGTAGCCATGCAGCGTGGACATCGGATCTTGTCACTGGCCGAGACCACTGGGCGGTTAGCGGCCGGAGTGACAGAGTGCGGTAAAGATAAGCCAAAATGGAGGTCAGGGCGTGTTATAGGACAAAGGCGACGGAAGAGCAGTCAGGAGAGAGCCAATCATTGCGGAGGATTACAATGATTGACAGGGGCGCTGGCCAGTCAGCCAGCTGTCCGCACACAGCACAGGAATCAATGAGCTGTCTCCCTGGGCAGGGACAGCCCCCACCACTGCAGCCGGGGAGCTCCCCTGACGACCCAGGGCTGTGCCATCCCAGCTGCATCGCACCGGGGTGGGGGGGGAAGAACTGGCCCCCGCAGCCCTGGCCCGGCAGGGGCTGGGCCGGGTCATCAGCCATGGCCAGAGGCACCACAACACCTATGCTTGTGTTCTTCCATGGCTACTTTCTTAGAATGATCAGCATGAACCACCAGTGACCTCACTGAGACTGACCTCTTTGATTTTTCTCATACCCAAAGCCATTACCTGGGTCACTATCACATTCTGACTTTGTATCCCAAACATCTTAAAAAGATATAAAGTTTTTATTTCTTTTGTTTCCTGGTTTCTTTTCCATGCACACCTAAACCATTAGAGAAGGGCATATGTAGTCTGGTGCTCATCAGCAAGTCTTTCCTTCATCTGTGTTTCATTTTCCCAGTACATACCAGAATAATCTAAAAGGTTAAGTGATTGGTCTCAGCTTTATAATGCTGTTTGCCCTGTCACATAAGTAACAGCATAGCTTCTGAAAGTAGCAACGGTAGAAAACAGTTTTACTATTTTGCTTTTCCTTGATGCAGTTCTTGCAAGGTTTGATAAACATGATAAATTTCTCTGGAAATTTACAAAACACTTGAATTGAGTATTTTACAGGCAGTCCAGATATGCCATGTTTTAAATAATAATGTGTGCTGAATAAATACTGTACTCAAATATATAGTCTGCACACAACAAATAAATACATTGTGCAGTACATAGAAGTTACTGCCTAAGAACTTCTCTTTCTTCAAGGCACATTTAAAAATATTTTTGTTGCAAAGATAACTATTAAAAATGAAAAAAAACAGAGATGAAGACAGGCTATATTAGTTTAGAAATACATCTCTAACATTAACTCCATCTCTATCCTTCACTTCAGGGAGAAATATAAATTTTCTTTATGAACTTACACAGCAATAAGTCAGCTTCATTATAACATAGTCAGTTTTCAGTCTTGTGTTTCAACTTATTTATTGATAAACATATTTTCAGCCACTTGTTTTATGTAACTTCATTTTAAATTGTGGTCTTGAATACCTCAAATCAATTAAACTTTGTCAAATAAACATAATAATAGTAGTGAAGTGAATGAACACAAACATGCCACACTTCCTTTTGTGACGATGCTACAACTCAAGTTTATGGGATTATTGTTTGTTCCTACATTTTTTTAAAACATGAAAGAAAAAGTGCATAGAAATCAGGTCCAGCAGCCATCAAACTGCTTGACATTTGATGTTTTACTCTTTTGTAATTAATAAAATCTTCAGCATCATAGTTACTCCACTGAGCTCAGAAAACATTGTAATGGACAGAAAAACCATGAATTCTGTTTTAAAAACAGACACAGAACAGAAAAGCAGTTCACTTCAGATCACTCATCAGACCACTGACAGAGCTACATCACAATTTGAAACACCCCTGTGTGGCAGGACCGTGTAACCCCCCTCTCTGCTGCCAAATCTTATCTGCTGATACGAAGAAGATTAGAGGACCATCTTCCCCTAGAATTCTTAGCGCCAGCTGTGAGCTCTTTGCTGGGAAGGCAGAATATCCAAGAAAAGTGACTGACAGACACAAGGATTTTACAATATAAAAGACCACTGTGAGCTCCAAAAATCAGACAGCAGTTTGGTTACTTCTTGAAGTGCACAAACTGTTCTCTCCGACATACTTTAGACATCAAGTATGTTGTTTCTGTGCTTCTCTTCTAGAAGCTGAGAGAAAGGAATTGGTAAGTTACCTTAATTCTTAACCTTACTATTTCTTTGCTATAGGTACCTTTTATTAGTGTGCACCATTTATTTTACTGGTAGTATCTTTTATCCTGTGTAGTAAGAAGTTTTGCTTAAATTCTGGTCTCATATGTGTTTTCTTGTGACTATTACAATAAATCAATCCATGTTGTAATAATCCTGATCGATCATAACTAAAGAACCAGAGAGAATATGTGGTTTTGGAGTGTAGGCCACTCCAAGAGAATTCAAACCTATTTAAACACTCTCATATTCATAACACCCTGAATACTTTTAAAATGAGGAGTTTGACATTTAAATTATTTGGAATTTGTTCCACAGCTGTTTTCAGTAACAAGGTTAAAGGGAAGTTTTGAGGAGATGCTGATAGGGCAGGCTAAACACTGCCTTTGGTACTTTAAACCAACGTACAGGCCTATACATGCATATGCACACTGTCTCGCTCCCTCCCTTTCCTTCTCTTTCTCAGATTTCAGGAGAAAACCTTCTTCTAGTTATTCTTATTTGATGTATCATGCTATATTTATTACGCAGCCTCCGAGGGCTTTCAAAATTATGATGTGTCTAGGGATTTTCAATCCCATGAAAAAAAGTTCCCATAGTTTTAATTGTGGCAGAAGAGCAGGTTGTCAGCCTAAAGAACTAAAATCAATGGAAAGTTGACAGGTTTGACTCAAAAGAAAACAGAGAGAGGAGTGGGAACATGGAAGATAAAGTTAAAATGAAGCCTCTGAAAACTGGTGAAACTGCAATCTGAAGAATTCTAAAGGGAACAGAGCCATGAGCAATATTGGGGCAATTCTAGGTCTCTCCAGAAAAAAAGAAATGTGTTCTATCCTCCAAGAAAAGTTATGGTAGCACCCCATATAATTCTGAAAGAAGACTTAGATGGGAAATTAAAATTAATCATGTTACATCTTTTACATTTTATGAAAGACATTTGATTCTATAAACCACATTGCATCA
The DNA here is from genome assembly GCA_013398175.1 of Climacteris rufus. Lineage (NCBI taxonomy): Eukaryota > Metazoa > Chordata > Aves > Passeriformes > Climacteridae > Climacteris > Climacteris rufus. The sequence goes on along the minus strand of VZRZ01001932.1, from coordinate 95,893 downwards.
AATACATAAAATGACACATCCTTCTGTCACCATTGTTTTGATGTTTTATTCAAAACTGCATTTTCTTCTCTCTTCAATATTTCTATAGCACAGTCTCTGGAGAATCTAAGCATTAAAGCATATGATTTGCTTTATACAAGCATATGATTTATACTGCACTTTTTTAAACAGCATATTGTTGCACATTCTGTGGCTTTTATTTTTCCTATTTATGAAATCAAAGTTAATACTTATTATTTGTATTGTTCCTGTTATTTTAAGGAATATAATTAGTACACACTTAAAGCTGGGGTTGTTATACTTGCCTAATGCCCAGAAACTTGAACTAGAGCATATCATAAAAGCAAGGGAGTTGCTGTCTGAGTATGGATGAAACAAAAATTACAACTAGGATATGGGCAAAATCCTAGAACGCAGAGGATAAAATGGAGTAAGGGACTGGGACTTCCTTTACTTTTCAGAGTAAAGGAAATGGCCTAACTAGAATGAGAAGCATAAGTAATGCTCTGAGAGAAAAAGATCGGACCACAGGTAAATATTGACTTGATGAAACTGAAAGGTATAAAACACAGGGCTTGCTCGCTCTGTTTTGAGTAGGTGTTTGTGAAGCCAGGCAAAAAATCAGGCCTGTAGAACTTACTAAACTATATGAAATGGGAGCGAGGCCACTTAATCTAGGCAAGTAAGTTGAATTCGATTTGTTAAAATAGTGGTCAAAAGTTAAAGGCTTAGATGATCTTGCCTGGAAAGGGGTAATTATTGTAGAAAGCCATCAGAATGAGATTCTGCCCATGTTAAAGCACCAAGGTTAGATAGATAGTTTTATCCTTAGAGGTATTAAATATCCAACTTGAGGTATTGTATGATATTTTAGGTAGAAACTTAAGGAAGATTAAAAATACTATATTCTTTATGTATTTAATAAAATTATAGGATATATACGTTTAGCTGTTGCTTAAGAACTATTTCATGGAGAAAGGTACTAAATAAATATTATGAATTTACCATTGTATTACCAATGAACCCTTGTTTGCCTCAAACTGCACACAGTTCTTAATGTGGGGCAACACCAGTGCAGAGCAGAGTGGGAAAATCGTTTCCCTTGCCTGGCTGGTGATGCTGTGCCTGATGCCCCTCAGGACACTTGGCCGTCCTGGCTGCCAGGGCACTGCTGTCTCACATTCAACTTGCCATCAGTCCAAATCCCCATTTCTCTTTCTGTGGAGCTTCTCTCCATCCTCTCATCACTCAATTTTTTGTATAACCAGGATTACCTGTCCCAGGTGGGGAATCCTGCACTTGCTCTTTCTAAATTTCATACAACTGGTGATCACTCTGGTCTCAAGTCTATGCAATCTCCCATTAACGCCTCTCTACCCTCAAGGGACTCTATGGCTCCTCCTAGTTTAGTGTCATTGGTAAACTTACTTAATGTACATTTAATTCGTGTATCCAGATCATTTATAAAAATATTAAAGAATGCTGGTCCTGAACTCTAACTTAGAACTGCAAATCCTCAGCTTAATTTCCATTCTGCAACATTTTCTCTTTTTTTTTTTTTTTTCATTTTTGTAGAATGTTCTTGGGGTCTGTATAAAACGCCTCAAAATTTCCACTTATTTTCACATTATTTCTTAGATAATAGAAATAAAGTATTTTGATATCTTTATCCATGTTGTTTTTGTAACTGTGGAAAAAGAACTGATAGACTTGAAGTTAATAATATGCATTTAAAAATCATTCTTTTGGTGTTGATGGGATTAAATTGTAATGTCTTAATTTTCCATTAATTTAATGAAAAATAAGTAAGATTTTTCTCTAGAATTACAGAGGTTTAGAAGATGACAGACACATGAGAATCTGTTAAGCCTTTTGCACCAACTGATAGGAAGCAGATGGCCTGTGACAACCATATCAATCGAGCTTGGTACCTAATTGTTAATAGTAGCAGTATTGTTGATAATTACCATAAAACATAAGCTGTAATCTCCAAGTATATTGAAATTTTGTACATGCATCACGCTAAATTTTAAAAGTGAGAGGTCTTGCTTCATTAGATATATTTCTGCTGCAATAAGAGAAACAATGCAAAATCATTATGTCCACAGGAACCAAACCTTCTTTAAAGAGTAAAGTGATAAGACATATGCTGAAAGAATATTTTTTCTAGAGATTTTTAATTAAAAGGTGAAAAATATTTTAAAATCAATTTAATTCCTTTGCAACTTATGTTCTTAACTTTTAAACAGTTCACTATTCTCTACATTCTGTTACTAAAATAATAACCATAGACCAGCAGACATAAAGAGTAGGGAATTATTTGTTAGGAAAGGTATTTTTAGGTTTTAAAAAGCTTTTATTGTGTTTCAATTCTACAATCCTATTTTTAAATGAAAGTTATAATTATCATAAGGATAATAAGACATCTGCTGTCTGCAGTTCAGTTAACATTTAGCCATTCATAGCCACATTTCTGACTTTTCCCTCACCATTTATTTCCTTATGGCTATTTTGAGAATGAAAATTACAACACACATGCTTTTTTTCCTGTAAAATATTTGACATTAATCATGACAGTTAAGGAGAACACCATCATTGATTTCACCTAGAACTCTAAAGCCACACTTTTATGTTAGTTACTTCTCTGTGTACACTAGCAGCCTCAGAAATACTCAGTAAGATCGCAAGTTAGTTTGCTTACATGTCTTGTGTGAGTTATAAATGCAGCAAAAATTAGTATTCTAATTCTTATAAATTGCAAAACACACTTCCCTCAATGTCTGTCAGCTCCACTGATCCCTGTAAGTTTGACATGTTAAATGGCAGATCCTCCTTACCTTTGTCCCCTGCTACATTCCCACAGGATCGAAACAATCTGACACAACCACATCAAACCTCCTCCTCTTAGTGTCTCATAATGCATACAAAAGACTAACTTTCCATTTATTATGAAAACACAGATATTATACTGCTGAGGTAGAAATATCTGTTCAAAATATTTCAGAACAAATTGTTCATGTTCTCAAATGTTACAAAATAAACTTTAGATGATAAAGATCTCAGTCATAAATTTCTATTGGTACTTTCTTACACATTTTTATTGTACTATAATTGTTATCAAATACTTCATTTGCATACTGGAGTATACTAGTGAAATCCTTTTTTATCATCTCTATCATAATTCTCTATTATAAATGCCTTGGAAGACAGAAATTCAGAAGAAACAGAAGAAAAATGAACAAAAGTGGATGCAGCTTCCCTTTTCCTTGAAAGATGAACTCATATATTCCAGCATAAAAGTTTTTTAAAAGACAATAAATCACTAAAATTAATCACAAAATAAACACATACTGTTAAGAAAGGAATATCAATTTTACCCTTAAATTGTGGGAGGGAAGGGAAGTCCTTAAATTGGATGAGAAACTTGAAGAATACCGTGGCACTGAGGCATCTCTATTCCATAAGGAGCTACACTCTTGTTGTAAGATGTGATGATAAGACACTACAATATTAGCTGCTCTGTAAGGAGAAAGTAGTGAGATGTTTATTCTAATTGAAATCAGCACAGTACAATAAAGATGTGGTTATTGATATATTATGTAGGAGTTTCTAATATAATAAACCAGTGATGAAAACATGATCAATAGAAGTAAAGAATGACCAGAGCTCTAAGACAAATCAGGATGACGTACAAGTAACTGTGATAGTGAACACAAGACAGAATCATCTGCTGACCAAGAGAATAAGGCAGAAGGGGGAAAATAAATCTGAAAAATGTACCAAATACTGACAAGAGACAGGTCTCCATCAATGTAAATTTCATACTAAGAAAAATCAGCTTTGCTTCTGAAGTGCATGCGAAGAACAGAAGATGGCCATTCATTTCAGGAACAGAGTTACAAAATACAGTCTTGGGACCAAATCTAGGCACACAAGTCTATAATAAAAAAAAAAATTGATATTACAGTAACAAGTGAATAGAAGACCTATCATAGTTGAAACATTTCAGGAAAGATACCCTTAGTAATAAAATACCCTTGGAATAAAAATATTTAAATAGTACACTAAACTGTTAAAAACCCCCAACCAACCAACCAACCAACAATCCAACCAACCAAAACTTTGAGAAAGTATCCAGTCTTGAACAAAGTCAAGGGGACTATTAACGCTATAATGAACTTTAAATATAATAGTATGAATAAGGGAGTTGAAACATCTGAGCTGAAACTCAAACTGGAAAGGCTTAGCATCAGTGTATTCGATGAGCAGTGCTCTCTCTATTTCATATGCAAGTAAAAGCTGAATATTTTAAGGTTTTTCCCTCGTTCTGAATAAATAAGTGGTGGTATGTGTTCTCTACTGGAATATGGGAAAAATATGAAAAATTAAGTATGTTGATAGAAAGATAAAGACCCAAGTGGACCAGCTGTTTTTTCAAGTAGGTAGAAAAGAGAATCCTAGATTTTGGCTTACAAGACCTATTGGAATGACATTAAAATAAAGAAACAAGGTAAAAAGTACAGAAAATTACATGAAGAGGATAAACCATTAATATTCACCACACTCCTTTAATGTATTATGTTTTCAAAGACCTGACTAACACAAATCCCCCCTATTAAGGCTTATCACTCTATTAGTAGCACAGAAATTGAGCTGTACAGATAACGTATGACTTGCCTAAATCAGCATAGCAACTTGGAGACAGATATCAAACTGTATTTTCCAGTTTCAGTGTCTCATGCTTCTCTTCAAACCACTTACTGAATTAGATCTGAAATCTAACTTTCAGGTGCAAAATTTGGTAGGGCTGCTTATCTTTCACCATACTGCCAACTCATGTTGTAATCTCACCAGAACTGACATCTTAAGCACAGTCAGATCTTATTAAGTTATTACATGGGAGAAACAAAAACATTATGAGAAGAAAAAACCCCATTCTCCTACATTTTTATTTCTCTCCCCTTACAGGAAATGTCAGTGTGATGAATCATACCTGCTATTCCTTTTACTGAATGTTGGTTTGTGTTTAGCATGGTCTGCCCCAGATGCTGACCTCAATAGCACAACTTCAGTTCCCTGCTTTGAGGGAAAATAATTTTTAATTGGAAAAGAGGGGAATTATCATAACTGTAAAAACATAGACAACTAACTTGGGCCTCATCCTTTTCATCCTTTTTGGTGTAAAAACTAAAGAGTTGCCTTTAGAATTTTAGTTGTGGGAATGAGGTCACTACCAAACTGTCATTCAGTCTGCTACAATCTAGATCTCTGATCATAGACAGATTCTACATTTATCAGCTTCTAAACTAAATTAGGTTCTTAAGGTGAAGCTTTTGCATCCCCTAGTAGTGATGTAAAAGGACATACTTTCAAGCAGTAAGACAGGAAGCAAAAAAAATTAACCTAAAATGCATTAAACATAGTTATTCTTTTTATAACGTAACTATGTTACTGAGTCAGATCACTTAAAAAGAAGGGATACTTGGTCCCTGTGGAACAGAGGAAAAGAGTCATTAACATGTGGGACAACATGAAAAATTATAGTAATCAATAGAAAGTCTGTATCTGTCAAGTGTGTGATTTTTAATATGAAGCAGAATTAAGAATTTCAGTTCTTAGGCTCAGCTTTTGAAGTATTTTGTATATCCCACTTGGAGTTCAGCATTGTTATGTCAGAAGTAAAATGGCAATTTCCTGAAAAATATTCTCCTATGTTTTAATGAGATATTTTCATGAGATATTTCCATAAAGTATTTGAAACCACATTATGGGATAAAAATTCAACAGGCTCTGCCATTATGAATGGTTCTCCACAGACAACCATTTGCCATCTGGCCCTGGGACTATAAAACAGAATACAATAGTTAACAGGAAAAAGGATGAGGGTTTTTTTTCCTTCTATTATATTATTAAAGGAAAAGGAACAGTTGACAAAGAGTTGATTAGCTGTTTCATAATTTTTCTCACAATTTTTTCAACAATAATTCAAGAAGGATGAGGGTAAAAGTGATTTCTAAGAGCATTGTTATTCACTTTTTTCCCTGTAGCTTTTCTGTTATTTTCTCTTGTAGAAAGCCTTGTGTATATCAAGTAAGAGGGTTTTATTATTTTAATGTTATATTTGGTTTTATTACTATTACAATTACACTATTAGTACTAATACACTACCATTAAATAAGATGTAAGTTTTTGGCTTTTCACTTACTACTGTTTAATGTTTTTTTTCTAAATCTAAAATAAGGAGAAGACACGTAAGTTTCATCTACCACAGTCTTCATAACTGCTTCCTGGAATGATTTCTTTTTTTATTTCCGTTAGTTTACTTTAGCTGTTTTTACATCCAAGATTGGTGTTATTTGCAGAATGTGAACTTTAGTCTTTGATAATGAAACAAGGCCTCTTTCAAACTCTTTTTTTTTTAGAGACACAAGTCTTGACAGTGTTTGCAACTCTAGTCTTTTATATTTCCTTTGATCTGCTTGCTCTACTTTTGCTGTGATTTTGAGCAGCTATAGTACTAAAAGGAAGCTATATTATTTCTTCCATTGCAGAGCTCTGTGTTCTGGTCCTTGTAAAGTTCATCACACGGCTTCCAATAAGAGTGACATGAAATTTTAAGGTCAACAGATGCATAGTGTCAACAGCAATATTTCTAAAAATTACTTAAGCCCAACTATACTGCAAGTTTCAGCATAGGATTTCAAAGGTATTAAAGATTTCAAAGGTATCTTTAAGAGGTATAGCTCAGGTAATGGATACAGTCTAACATCAGCAACATGAATTTTAATTAATCAGTTAATAACTTGTTTTAAACTATTCCTAGTATTTCTGTATTAACTTCCTCTGCCAGTTTGATCATATGTTTCATACATCCATTTCATGTGTTATTTGGGTACAACAGGAAATGAAACTTTTTTCCCCTGTTGAAATTTACTGTCACATTTTGAAACAAGTGATGCAAACATTTGAAAAAGCTTAATTGTTTATTCTTCAGTACCCCACTAATCTGCACGGAAAAGAAGACACATGGGAAGATGTTAAGGAAGTTGATTTGCTTCAGGTTTGAGAATATAGCTGAGGAAGGATATAAAGGCTTTCTTCAGTGATCTGGAAGACAATTGCAAAAAAGATGTGCTCTTCATTTGAAGTGCGAAGCATAAGAAGAAAAATCAATGTACACAAACAGCAAGAACAAGAATTCTTACCACAAATAGGTAAAAAATATCTTCACAGGAATTGTAACTAAATAAAGAAGCACATTGCACAGAAGGACTGTGAAATCTCTGTTCATAGAGATTTTCAATGTTCACATGGACAGGACCTCTTACAAGCTCATCTTTCAGCAATTGGTTGGACCTGAGGACTTCCAGGCATCCTGACCAAACCAAGCTAATCCATTGTACAATTTTTCTCTGATTTAAATCTTGCTGCTCCCCTGCACCAAAATATTAAGTTAATCTCAGTGAATCCTGAAATGAGGAGAAGAAGAATGCAAAAATAAAAGGTTATTTAACCCTTAATAGGAAGAAGAGATATTTAAAATCCTGATGCTGGTATGAGTTTCCAGGAAATATGATTTCTTTCTATATTAATGAAAAGTAACAGATCTATAATACCTCAACAATGAAAGTCTTGTGAATTGACTGGATTTGTATTGAATTGAGATTTTTTATTTGTTTGTTTAACTGGCATAACAATGAACAAGTAACAGGAAACCATTATTTAAATTAGTTTGAGTTAAACTTTAATTAAACCTGTAGGGAGCAGCTATGTTCAGTTAATTGAACTGCCTGTGACTTTAGAATAAATTCTGTGGAGTGGAATAATGCAAATGTAAAATGATACCAGAGATTTCAGATTATAAATAGAAATTGTAGTAGTGAGTTATCAGTAAAGGAGTGTGGCCTTATATTGTTCAGTGAAAACAGTTACAAAGATAATGAAGAAAACAGTTATTCTGAATAACAGGGGACCGAGGAACATGTAAGCAGACTTCACTGAGAAAAATTCATAAAAATAAACCTCAGCAGACCCAACGTGGACAAAGATGAAGAAGACATTACACCAAAATTTTGTCTTTCTCAGCAAAAATGAGAATGAAAAAATTGGGTAGGACACACCTGTCTTTGAAGAATTAATGTTTCTAATTAAAATTACAAAAAAAATATTCAGGAATAGATTTTTATAAATTAAAGAACTGATAAAACTTTGTCATTGTGCAAGTTCAGTTAGTGATCATGTGCTAAAATACTTTTTTTTTCTCTTTTTCTTCTCTAATGTGGCTGTGTTTTCATCATCTACATAACTGTCTAATCCTTTTATCAATCCAACACTTGTCTCAAGAATATATTGTGACAATGAGAACTGCATTTTAATTATGTATTGTATAAATATGTATTCTCTTTAATCAACTTCAAATTTCTTGTTTTTCAATTTCATTCACTGTCTCTTTGCTCCTGTATTACAAACTTCTGTACATTTCTTTTCACTAATAAATGTTATTAAGATATTTCATTATTGCATGTTTAAAATGTATTATCATCTCTGCAACATGATCTTTTTCAGAATATTTGAATAAATATTATTCTTACTTCACCCTCAATAACGCCAATCCTTTGTATGATTTGAATGTGTGGGGAGGTTACTCTTATAAGCTACCTACTCAGTTCTATCCAGTGTAAAATTTTTATTTTTATTGAGCCATTTATTTAATAATAGTAAAATGTTTCGTTATGTAATTATAAACTGATTTTAATTACCATATTGCACACAAAAATATATTTTCTTGATGCCATGAACCAATTCTATATTTTTATACTGACTGGTTAATATGTCATTGAATATATCCAATGGCAATTTTTATAAGCCCAGTCATGTATCTCAAAGTACAATTCATCTCTAAGTGAAATGTTTTTTCATGCAATTAAAAACATGCAAAATAATATCATTAAAATATGAATATACAATGGAACTGATGACTTAAAACCATTATTTTCCTTGTTATGTTGTGCCTGCTTCAGTTATGAGATTCAGTCTCCTAAGAAAAATAAAGGGCAAATCCAATTTGGCATACTTATAATTTTTTCTGAGGCCAACAGATGTGTCATTCAACTCAACATCTGCTTGGTTTTTACTTCTAGTGAGAGCTCATGTATGAATTTATAGTTTATTTTAAATGATCAAAGAACAGGTTGAAAATCTCTCAAAAACTAAACTAAACTAAAATTTTCTTGTAAGAAATATTATGAAACCTGCTTGGCCTTTATTAAATAAAAGATGTTATTGGAGGCAAATAAACCAACAAAATAGTGTATTTGGGTATTGGGTAAAAAGAAGCAAAATGTTTGAGGCAGTTCTATTAATCAGATGCACTAACCAGGGAGTTGGGAGTTTGTTTTAAATGTCAACTGTAATATCTAGGTCTACCATAATGGAGAGAGAACATTAAACACATAAAATACACATAATTAATACAGGAAGCTGTAAGTGCATGACAGCTGTAGCTAAAATCATGTGTGACTGTGCTTGCATAAATTCAACACATTTATGTGGGGTGTTTGTAATATTTATATTGCTATTTTCAGGTCAGATAATATCTACTGCACAATTCACCAGAATCAAGTTATGCTCCAACAGACAGAGATAGTATAAACCAAATAGAAAGCTAGTATATAAAATTCATACATTATTCCATAAACATCTTCTAAGGTACTTTTTTCCTGAAATTTAGGGAGTAAGGAAAAGACCCAGTTAATTGTCCTTTTGTCCCATGAATGAATTAAGATGTTTGCTCAGCCAAATATGTGAAATTTGCAACATCTATGTATTAAGGAATAAGATCTCAAGATACAAATTCGTTATCTGACCATCCAAGTCATGGCTGTCTATGACTCAACTAGTCAACCTAGTCTCTTTTCTAATCCCTGGAGAAGTTCAGAGACCTCCAGTGAGCAATTCTTCTCATATGTAGTTTAGGTGTTTAACAGAGTGTGGTGGTTTGACAGGGTCTGGCTTTTTGGGTGTGGTAGGGGCCAGAAAGATGGCTCCTGTGAAAAGCTGCCAGAAGCTTCCACAGCTGTCCATCAGAATCAGTCTCTGATGGCTCCTGAAGATGGGTGTGCTGCTAGCCACAGCCGGGCCGATTAGAGAAGAAGGTAACGCCTCTGTGACAACATATTCAAGAAGGAGTCACAGTAGTACACACGCACGCACCATGTAGATGTGGCCACGTAGTTGTAGATAAGCAGGGAAGAAGGAGTACAGCATGTAGAAGAAGCAACAGATATGGACACCTGCAAAGTCAGCCAAGAAGAAGAAGGAGGGGGAGAAGGTGCTTCAAACATCAAAGTTAAGAGACATCTTCACAGCCTGTGGTAAGGACTGTATTAATGCAGTGTTCCCCTGCACCCTGAGGGTCCACAAAGGAGCAGAGATCCACCCCATGCCGGAGCAGGAGGCGTGGACTCCTACAGGAGGGACTTTTGGTCGGGTGGGGGTCTGATGCGGATAACGAGGCCCTTGCTCCTGGAAGCTGAGAGAGTCATTTGTGGTAAAAAAAGCTTTGCTTCACCCCCACCCTAAGTGTGGATCAGCCTGGCCTTGGGAAGAAGAGAGGGCAGCACTGACCAGGCGGGCTGCTTGCCAAGAGGAAAACATTAACTTGTGAAAAAAATGCCACAGTGCCTGCAAGAAGGGAAGAAGGGAGAGGGAAAAAGGATTCATGCAAAAAATGCCACAGTGCTTGTGAGAAAGGGGGCCTGCCTCCTCTCCCAAGAAGAAAACTTCTGAGGAATGAACTTACTAGGAAAAACCCTGCCCAATTCTCCTTACTTGCTGAGGGAAGGAGGGAGGGATTTTGGGGTGGAGGAAGAGAGACTGTTTAAGAGAATGTTTTGCTTACTCCTTTAACTCTGTAATAAATTCACTTATCACTTTTAAGCTTTGAGCCTGTTTTTGCCTGCTTGGGATAGTAGCTTAATTAGACGTTTCTTTCTCTCCTAGTGTCCTTATCTCAGCTTGGTAAAATACATCATTAAAAAATTCCTCTCGTCTGTCCATCTGCAGAGGGGAGAGAGCGGCTTTCGTGGGGGCTTTGGCATTTGGACAGAGCTCAAACCACGACACAGAGGTCAATTGAAACACCTTCTAGAGACAGCTCACCTTGACTCTGCAAAGTAGCTGAAAATAAACAGCTTATATGATTATAATTTCTTATCTAACCTCTAGAGTATTATTTAATGAATCCTAGCCTACACATCTTGTATGTACATGAAGAGGTACCTGAAACTTGACAGCAACTACCTTCTCAGCATTCACAGCTAAGCTACTATAGAGTTTACAGACTTCCATTGCTTTAAAGCAGCTTAAAGAATATGTATTGAAACAATAAATGTAGGTGATACTAATAATTTAAGAATTAATTAGGAAAACAGTAATGTATATTTTTGCAGATCATTGTAGATTAGCACAATTTCAAGGCAAAATTTTTTGACAATGAGCCTCAGATTTGTTTTGAAAAGGCTGACATTGGACTAAAGAGGAAGGAATGCAGATTACATAAAACTGATAATGGAATATTTTCTTCCATTCTAATGTCCACATAAAGAAGAATGCTGTCATACTAAGAGAAGTTAAAAGGATTTGTACAGAAATTATTTACAACCTTGAAAATATGCTTTATAATGACAGTAAAAAACCCAAAATTTTCAACTGGCTGAATAGATAAAAACGTAATTTGATTGCTGTTTATCAGTATATTCAGCATGGAGAAAAAAATCACTCAGTTGTCTGCTGCTGGCTACTAAGTTCCCTGCTACATCTGATGGTGATGAACACTGTCATCATTTTAGCATTTGTTGCAAAATTTCAGAAGTTAAGAAACAAAATAGCCTAGATAAAACTGCAATGGGATAGTGTCATTGCTCTTACCAAGGTAAAATTAGCCAACTAATTTCTTCCACTTCTTCTAATTCTAAAATATATTAAAGTATCCATGGTCAATAAATGCCACATCTTCCATGTTTTTGCTTCCTTTTCCAATCTGCTGTTTATCAGGCCTGTATTTTCAATTCAAATAATTTTAGGTTATGGTCATAATCCAAGTACAATATCAACGATATGTGCAAAAAAACATGGTCTAATTCATAAATATGCAATTTCTATGATTTATTATACTTTTGCTCTGGAGTCATACATTGTTCCTGAAAACAACAGTTCTTTTGTTGACTTCCAAATTACCTTTATACAGCAAGAAGTGTTTAAAGCCTTACATATCTCATTCCAAGGGACAATTTTCATATGAAATATGCATACATCAGTTTCTAATGGATACAATGAGGGTGTATTTTAAAATAAAGCATGAATAGGGGAGAATAAATGTACAACTAGAGGAGAAATACTCCTAAAACTGCTAAGAATCCAGTAGTATTAAAAAAAATGCAAACTTAAAATCTCCCTGAACAAGAAGCAATCCCCAACAACAAAAAGATCCCCAGAAATTATAGAATTTTACTCTGTAATATTTTTAAAAACTAAGTTTATGGGCATTTTTGCTTACATTTGTAACAATTTTAGTTTAAAATTCTCTTAAACGAGAAGACAGTACCAGAATGAGAAAACACTGGAACACGTTCTCAGATAGAAACACTTACAAAAATTTTGTTGAAGGCTATATTAAATGCAATTGCCCTCTCTGCACTTAAATTCAGGGTTGTGGCTGGGAAAGAAATTTTTTAATAGTGTTCCATATAGGTGAGCAGTAAAAATTTTGATTATGCTCTAATTAGATAAGCACACAGAGACACAAGCACAAAACAAAAAACACAATAAGAAACTCATGAGGATTTTTACTTTCTAAAATGATCAACATTTTAGAAATTAAAATTTCCTTTTGATATAATTCCGTTATTTCATCTGACTTAATTCATCTAGTTCTAGCCCAACAATGGTGTGTGAACTGCTATATTTCTTTTCCAAAGTGACTGTGTTTCACTGGTGTTCTGGTCAATGTTTACAAACATGGAATTAGTTTGAGAAGCTGTTAAAGGGTTTGGGGATAACTGTGAGTGAAAATAATTTCTCTTCATAATGCTGCTCAAAAATTTCTGCATAAAAAAAGATTTTAGAGACAGACTTTAAAACTAACTTTGTTACACAAGTAGATAATAATATAAAACATATGCTGGTTTGAACATTCTGTGTACCTACACTCATATTACTGTTAGAAAATATGGAACACATCATTTCATAATAATTTTTGAATTTTAACTCATATTTTATTGCCATACATCTTAAGCTAAGAATGTTACAAGAGTTGACAACCTCAATCGCAAAGTAAAGGTATATAAGAATCACTTACCTTCCTACTTTACAATTTCTGTCAAGTGCACTATTTTCCCAGGTGTCTTCAGACTGTCTTTGACCATACTCAAGGACCATAATGCCTGTAGGGATACAGAATAAAAGAGAAAAAGGCAAAGAGAAAGACAGGAAAGGGGAAGGAGAGGAAAGGAAAGGACAAGGGCAAGTGCAAGGAAAAAATAGTAAGGTGTGACACCTTAAAATAATTGAGTATTTACAAAACCCAAAACATATACAATGTTTTATTAATCTTATTTTTATTTTAAAACACAGGAATCATTGTGTAACAAAACAGAAGCAACTGTCACTCCTGTTCAAACTGAATTATTCTTTTCAAACAGGGCAGAATAATTTAGGAGTAGGTTTCCAGTTGAAAATAAAAACAATTCCAGCCTGTTTGCACAGCAAAATGAATCTGTTTCATTAGTACCAGAATGTCTATGGGTCTGACCCACAAGCCTTCAAAGAATTCAAGTATCACGTCACTTTTACTTTCACAACCTTCCTGTGGAATGACTAACATATTTTCTTCATTTTGTAGGTGAAGAATGCAGAAAGGAAGGTGATAAAGGCATTGATTGTGACACACAGTAACTGACTTATTAAAAAATTACTATTCAAACTTTATGGCATTCAGGGGTCTGAGTGAAATTCTGAACTTTTTAGAAACTTTACAAAGAGAGCTCGTCATAAATATGCAAACATTTGAAGTTGGAAATTAGTTCCAATTAGTCTCCTACTTTCACCTAACTGACAGTATTGAAGTTCATCTGTGTAAGGCTAAAATGTTGCATTGGGCTGCTGAATTTGAATCACAGAAAAATCTCCTTTCCTTCTAAAAATTGTGATAGGTATTTAATGCCATATTTATAACTGAACATGATTTTGAAAACTTTGATTAACTGCATTAAAAAACAGGTGTCCATGTTCATGATGGAAACCAGAATTTATTATTTATTTATTATTTAATCCAAGAGTTCCTAACTTTACAGAGGTTTCCTAGAAAACCAGATATTTCTGGATTTTTTTGTTGTTCTTTTTTTGGTTGGACAGTTGGTTTTTTGATTGTTTCCTTTGGTTGGTTAGGGTTTTTTCTTCCTTTTGTTTTTTCATTAAGTATCAAAGTTTTTCAGGCTTGTGGAACAGCTAGGAATTAAAATCTCATTGAATGGTTCTGTTGAGATTCATCATTTTTTTTCTGCATTTGCACAGCACAGTTTGATGTAGAAAAATGAAGTCGTTACTCAGATGGTTGGGCAGGAAGTGAAAGGAGGCTAAACAATGTGTGGCTTTGCACTGCAAGAATAACAGTGGTATTGTGCACACAAGTGATTTCTTGATGCTCAGTTTTCTAAATATTTGAGGAGCACAGATTCTTAATTTAAAGCCATTACACAAACAATACTGATGAAATCAATGCCAAGCCTGCAAAATAAAAGCATCAAACCATAGCTTCTCTGAGGATTCAAACTGTTCAGGTACAGTGCAATCCAAACTGTACAGAACTGCACCTATATTAAAAAGAGACCCAGTAGCACAGGCATAGGGTTTCTGAATAATATTTGGTACTTAACTTGCCAGTTATCATGCCGTATCTTCCTGTAGGTATTCCTCAAGGTCTTGTTATATATGATGGGTATAAGCTCCCTGTATCCACTCAAAGAATCAAAACAGAACATCAAAATGCAGAGCACTTTAGCACACATGTTAAAGCACATGCACACATTCAAACACAAAAACCTCAAACCCCAACCAAGAATTGCAAAAACCTACCAGAAATCAAGGCAAAGGAACAAGCAAAGCCTCTGAAAGCCTCACTTCTCTACATTTTATTTACAGTAATTCTTTCAATATCTTACATTAGAATTCCACAATTGAAATGTAAGATTTTTTGCAACAAAAATTTAGAAAACAAAGTGAAAAAAAAAGAGATGCATGATGTCTTAGATCTAATACTTAGCATACATGTAAATATTTCCTTAGCACATTGTGTTTTAAACACTGAAACAGACAAAAGCATGCTCATTGAGACAGCTTCCAGGATGTTGATAACATAACTCATTGAACCAAAAATATTACTTCAGCTGGCATTAGCATTCCATAAGTTGGCATGCACCACTGAAGCAATACTCATTTCACCACAGCTATCTATCCAGTTGTCATTTTATTATGCTTTTATACAATGTATCATATATTCATATAAACAGTGTGCTAGTTTAATAAGATAATAACGAAACATATCCTTTAAACAATCTGTTTTATGAATGACCATAACACACCACCCAGAATGTTTAGCATTTCTCTGCTTTCTTTCAGTGTCTGTCTGATTTAGTATTTTATCCTTAGGACCCATTCATGTGAACGGATTTTGTAAAGTGAACAGCTCTTATGGAGTGGTGATACTTTTCTTTAGATTCGCAAGGACTTTCATTTGCAAGTGCAAGTTGCATTTGCTGTTAAATGCATGTGAATCTATGTGAAATAAATTGAATATATTTAATTTTCAGTAAAATGAAATTTAAAATTGTGCTACAGCAACTTTTATCTGACTGTGGTTGTCTTAAAGTGGTACAAGTTATTTATTTTTTTTCCTATAAAATATATATATAAGAATAGTTTATTTGAAATAATTTGCCTGGTCATCCAGGAAAATATAAAGAAGGCAAGAAAAAGTAACCAAAAAACAATTCACAGAATCATAGAATTTTTAGGGTTTGAAGAGACCTCTGGAGATCACCCAGTCCAACTCCTCTGCCAAGGCAAGGTCACCTACAGCAGATTTCACAGAACCATGTCCAAGTGAGTTTTGAATATCTCCAGAGAGGGAGACTCCACAACTTCCCTAGGAAGTCTGTTCCAGTGGTCTCCCACCCTCAATGTTGAAGTGAAACTTTCAGTGTTTTAATTTGTGATCATTAGTCCTTGTCCTGTCACTGGGCACCACTGAAAATAGCCCAGCACCATTCACTTAATGCCCACCTTGCATTGATGAGATCCATCTCAGTCTTATCTTCTCCAGAATAAACTCAGCTCCCTCAGTCTCTCCTCATGAGAGAGATGCTCCAGACCCCTAAACATGTTTGTGGCCTCTGCTGAACCCTCTCCAGTAGCTCCTTGTCTTCTTTGAACTGTGTAGATCAGAACTGGATGCAGTACTCCAGAGGTGACCTCACTACGACCAAGTAGAGGGGGAAGATTTCCCTCCATTGATCTGCTGGCCCCACTCTTCCCAATGCACCCCAGAATACCATTGGCTTTCCTGGCCGCAAGGACACTGCCAGCTCATGGTCAACTTGTGACCCACCAATACTCCCAGGTCCTTCCCAGCAGAGCTGTTCTCCACTATTTCAGTCCCCAGCCTGTGCTGGTACTTGGGATAATTCCTCCAGAGTGCAGGAGCCAACACTTCTCCTTGTTGAACCCCATTAGATTTCTCCCTACCCAACTCTCCAGCCTATCAAGGTCCCACTGAATGGTAGCAGAGCCTTCAGGTGTGTCAGCCACTCCCCCCAGTTTTGTATCATCACCATTTATAATTCTTTTATTATATTTTTGTAGTCTAAAATAGAAAATGCCATGCCTCCTTGATGCCGTGTGTAGAAAATGTGAGTAACCCGGAGCCTTTTGCGTCAGTCTCATTTTCCTAAACGAAGCGACTCTGGCCTCATCTAGACTCCGATCTGGAGGCAAGCCGGGCATCAGAACTCCCGCAGAATCTAGGCTTAGCTCACGCACAGCGGTTTAATTTATGCAGGGAAGCAAAGAGATGAGAAAGGGTTCTTTTCCGCTTATTGCCAGCAGGATTTTATTACTGGATCATGATGCAGTAAAAAGCAAAATCAAAATGGAGGTCAGGGTGTTTTAAGATGGAGGCGAGGGAAGGGCAGTCAGGAGAGCCAATCACTGCAGAGGACCACAATGATTGACAGGGGCGCCGGCCAGTGAGTCGGCTGTCCACACCTGGCATGGGAACCAATGAGCTGTTCCCCTGGGCGGGGACAGCCCCTGCCGAGCCGGGGCTGCGCCACCCCAGCTGCCGCGCGGGGTAAAGGATCGGCCCCCCCGGCCCCAACCCGGCGGGAATGGGCCTGGTCGCAAGCCATGCCCAGAGGCACCGCAACATCTTGACATATTTTTCCTTCATTTTCGTACCTTAAAAAAGTAAAATATAAAAGAAGATAAGACTCTTTTTTCATTGCTCTCTTACATAATTAGTTTGCATTTTATCCAAGCAGAAAGTACCCTTGTGTCAAGAGGCAATTTATGCATTTTCTTTTCTTTTTAATTTATTTTCCTCATAAAAGTATTTCTTCCTTTATTCTAAGTAGGTATGCAGGTCATATGGCATAAATATCTAAATATCTACTGAATATTCATCCTGTCTAAAAAGTCATGTAATCCTTAATTTATCTACAGTGATAAAAAAAATTTAAATGAATGCATAAACCACATACACTAAAATCTACATAGTCTGTACCCTGTACACAAACAGGCAATTATTTCTCCAGGTTTAACATTCTCCTTCAAACCTCCTAATTTTCCTTCTTAAAATTAGATCCAGACATAGAAACACAAATATATCTTTATTTGCTTCTATGCTCTTCCTCATGAATGTTTTCTTTAGTATTTGCTACTTTACATTCTGTTATACGCCCCCTGACTTACAGTTCTTCTTTTTCATTCAGTCAAAATATTGCATAACACCAGAAGTGAAGTTAAAATGAGAAGGGTAGAGAGAAAAAGGGAAGGAAAACTATCAAATGTTATGCACTAAATCAGGAACCCAGTGATATTTAATGTCTACATGCATAACAGGATGAATGACACGTTAAAACTGCTTTTATGTCTCTTCATGAGGATACGTGGAATGATTGTAAAGGAAGTGAAGCAAAAAGTATTTTTTTTTTTGTCAGAATATGAAACTACACAACAGGCATGAAGAGGAATTATCTTCAGTAACATGAATGTAGTTTAGTCAAGAACTAAAAATAAGAAAGCAATTTTGAAAGCATTTACGGAAACATGAAACAATTAGACAAGATGTAATTTCAGAGTTAGGGGTTTGTTATTTTGAAACTCTGATTTTAACCTAAAAGAAACAATTAGAATTTGTCATATAAAAACCAGTGTAGGAAGATTGACAGCTATAACTACAAAAGATGTGTCAGCTAAATACTGCTCTTCTATGGAACCTGTCTTTCTAAGCAGAACAAAGAGTTTATTAAGTTTACACTGAAATTATTGTATACTTGTACACAAGAACAACCAAAAGACACATTTAGCATTCTTTCTCTTTATAAAACTAATAAAATCATTTTCAGAAAATAAAGTCTGTACTTATTTGCTCTCATGTTCATATTTTTCTTGGCTTGGCAGGAAGCCCAATTAAAGATGTTAAATGCTTCATCTTGTGAAAATTGGTGCTGAACAGAAAAGACAAGTGTACCTTTTCACCACTCAAAATTATTCATGTTCTATATTAAGCACAAGTTGTGACTGTTTGTCCTGTAATATAATTGCAATACCCTTTTTTTTTGTTTTGTTTTGTTCAATATTACCTTTATTCTACCTCAACAGCAATAAACTTACAAATATAATATTACCATAATTACTTCTTGCAATTGTCTTACAGTCTCTGGAGTCAACACAGCCTTTAGGACAAATAAAAGCCAATTAACTAAAAACTGGGTGCTGACACATAAGGTTGGAGTGACATCTAAACTTGATGTTATGGAGAAAATGCACACATTACACATTGATATATAATATTTAGAAAAGCTTAGACCATTTAGTGATAAAACTGTTCCCATGATGAGTATATATCGGCAGTTAAAAAGATTCTTGGAAATATAAACTTTATAGAAAAATGAAGGTAAAAGTAAGTAAAATCAATCTTATATCAAGGAACTGCAAAGAAAATAAAATTTCCAAGAAATAAGACAAATATCAGAAGGGGGATTTAAAAAAAAGAACAACAAACTTGATACTATTATTTAGAGTTCTATTATCTACAACTTAAAAACATGTTTCAAATAAGTTAAAGTCAAAAGACAGTTTAGAAAAAATTGAAAATCTAATTCATATTTCTGACACTGAGTGTGAAAAAAATCCTTTAAACTGGACTTTTCATATGCTGAAATGTTCGACAAAAGATTAAGAGCCAGGTTACCCAACCATACAACAAATACCATTAAAAGAATAAGTAAAGTAGAACACTTATATTATAAGAAATTTTAAATGCTACATAAAATTCAAGTAGCAACATGAAGATAGAAGGTGTTAAGAAAAAACACTACTGCCACAACAGAGATTATTCTTGAGCACATTATGTCTCAGGACAGTTTTCTCTATTCTGATGATTCTTAAACAAAAGCAGACTTACGGGAAAGGAGAAGTAACACTTCCAGCTGAAGGCATCTCAGAGACACCATGGACTTTGTTGTTATACTTTACATCTGTCATGTCTACACCAAGTATTCTACATCACATAATTATTCTGTACATTAACAGCAAGTCTGACACACTGAATTTATCATATGTGAACAGCTTGTCTAATCTAAGTGACTCCAAATTACTACAAACTGTTAGGGAGACCTGGGTCCTATGCCTTCATGCTTTCAGATGTTTCAGCTTTTCTTTAGCAAAGGTTTGAAAAAGGTGGATTCTCAGTCTCAAATTTCAAAGCAGTTCATATTGCACAGGAGTCAATAGGCCAGAGAGAATGATAAAATTTAGGCTGATCAGACAAGAAAATGACTGAATGAGAAGTGTAGAATAAAACCCATGAGACTATTCTGAGAGTTCAGAAAAGAGAACAATTCAACATCCAGTTTAGAACTGGAGATATATATGTTGCATTGATGACCCAACCAGATTTTTCTCCCTTTATAGAAAAAAAAAGTTACGTATCATCTATTTCAGAAAGATAATAAATATTTCTATAATAAAATATATTTATATTTATATGTATATAATACAACTTTAATAAATTATAGTGGACAAAGCTTTTTGTTTTTATAGTTAGTAAACCAGTCTGTCAGAGAAATATAAATCTTTCTTACCAGCTACTTACAGTAATAATTGATACATATTTTAAATTTAGTGGTTCTTTTCTTGTCAAAAAATCATTATAGTTTTAAGTTCAAAGACCTCTCCTTATTTGTCATTAAAGAAAATGCCATACCTTTAATTCTTCAAGTTACTTGGTCTTATTGACACAGCTGATTTCCCCTTTCAGTCTCCTGGGAACAGAAATATATATTCCAGTATGAGATTTGATACTTTCTTATGGTTCCTGACCTTATGGGAAAGTATGAGTTTGTGAAAAAAATTTCTTTGTCCCATTCAAATCTCTCATTCAATCTCACATCTGCTGTGCTACCAATAGAACAGCAAATGGCACAATTTCTGAAAGTATATATAAAGTATGTATATGTATACCTGCATACATGTTCCTTTGTGTTCATACAAGACAATATTTCCAGGTGAGCATCCTTTCTCCTGTGCTTTCAATGGTCTTAGCAGATGAAACAATCACTCGATTTCCCTGAGAGAGACAAAGTGAGGCTGTTGAAAATTCTGCAACACTTTTCAGTAAAATTTTTTACCCCAGGCAATACAATGCCTGTAACTTGCAAGCCACGAACAGTCTCGCAACTGTTGTATGACTGGCCTAAAACCAGATGCTTTCACCTGAGGAAAATATCCCTTTCATTTTCTTTAATTGCACTGTAAAAAAATCAGTTAAATTTATTCATCCTTATCTTGATAGGGATTTTCTCCTATCTTAAGAAATTTCATATATACTAATCCGATGTAAAAATCATCCCTTGGTGTCCTTGTGATGACACCACTCTAATAAAAGATTGTTGCGGTTCACTGAGACAGCACGGTCCTGCAGGGCAGCCCTGGATCTGGGCTGTGCCGCCCTGCACGGAGGCAGCCCCGCTGGGGCTGCCCCTGCTGAAACAGAGCCCAGGTTGCTGTCCTCGGTGGGGACAGCTGGAGTGCCTGTCCCTCGGCTCTGGCCAGGATTGTTCCCATGCACACCTGGGGCCAGTCGNGCCGGCTCCTCTGGTGAGCAGGCTGCCCAAAGCCCGGTGGTCTTCGGCGCAGCGGCGAAGGCAAAGACTCAGGAGGGGCCTTTGCTCAGTGATTTCAGCTCTTTATTCAGGGTCCAAGGTGTAACAGGGTCTGGGTGAGCCAAGGGTTCTGAGGCAAAAGACCTCGCTCCTCCCCAAACAGGGTTTCTTATAGGGGAAGGCGAGGGGGGTACAACCAATGAGGATACAAAGATTCGAATGTAGCCAATAGGCAACCAAAGGTACAAGAACTTACTAGAACATGACCATAAAAGGAACATTACATAACTGATAAACCAACCAATGAGAACAACCGAAAAGGAGCATGGCAACTAGGTCACCCTAACCAGGGAGGCTGTCTCCGGGGGCAGTGTGCTAGGCTTCCCTCCACCATTGCTGAGGCCTGCTGGCTGTGGCCCTAGCCGAGCACGCTGCCACAGTGGTTCCAGTCAACCTGGTGGGCTTTGTGCAGCATTTTAACCCACTACCTAGCCGTGGCAAAAGATTAAAAAATCTTTTTCACTGGAAAACTGCAGAAGCTTACCAAGTTGCAAAACATTACAAGGAATAATAGAAATGGTTTGGAAACACTGTTACAGACAAACAGTAAGGCAGTTCAAGTCATTCATTAGAGGCTGAAGTTAGATTACTTTTCATTCTCATGAGCTAAGAACATGTGCTTATAGAAGTAACATGACAGAGTTAACACAGTAAATTGTTAAGACCTGTTAACTGGATTAAGATGCCATTCCACTAGTTGCAACCATTCTACAAGAGGAATATTTTATTCTTTCAGTACAGTACTTAAGGCCTTTTAGAGTACACATGTGGCATACAATGAAGAGCCCAAAGACTTTTCAGGATTTGCCTACTCTAGAAAACTTGGTTGCTTGAAAATACATGTATATTTCTAGCAGGTGCACAAATTTGTCACTTTTATAAAGTTTGTAATTACACAGGAACCAAAATAAAGTAATGTATCATAGTTCTGAAGAAGTACAAGTTGTGTCCTCTTTTACCTGCCCATTGTCAGGGATTTTGTTTTTCTAGTTATGTCCACAGTAAGATAAATGTTACTCTAAAATGTAAAACATACAAACATCCCAGAGATTCATATGTTCATCTGTCTTGGCAAAACAATTTCAAACAAAAAGGTCTAATGCTTTTCTAAGTCAATCGATTATTTTTTTTTTAAGAAAATGTTAAATATTTTTTGCAAACAAATTAAAAGTTATTATCTAACTAAATCTCTTTATTTCTTCTACCTTCATCTGAAACAGTGAAATAAAGGGTAACACAAGGACGCTTCTTTGGGAGAATTTTAAAAGTTTATTTGGTTAAAAAAACTTACATAATTTCCTATTTATTAATGGAAAATTAACAAATAATTGTTCCCTAAATTACCCAGAAATTTATCCTGGAAACTATAATTCAAATTTTACTACTTTCTTTCTCACTCATCAGAGGAAAAAAAATTTAGTAACACACTAAACTTGATACACTATTGCCTTTGTTGTATAATTAACCTAACACACTCATTTGCAACAAATAGCCATAAGTCTCCCTTTACAAAGTAAGGTGTTCATTCTTGGTTCTAATGCTATGAATATGAAAATACCTTTTATTTTCATCTGTTATCCAAGATATTGATATTTCAATTTCTAGAAAATATAATAAATTTTACTCCTGAAATAATATGACTTAATTTTGTGGCTTAATTATTTGTCTTAATTAAAATGATTGTCAAGCTTTATCAGGATTTATTGCATTCAGCTGAATTTCAGACTTTTGAAGAATAGAGCTAGTCAAATATTTTCTTCTCTGTTACTATTATTTTAAAATAGATTGTAGTTGTTCCTTTTTGACAGCCACAGCTTCATTTTCAATGATTTTCTCCAAAATCATGGGTATATTAAAGAAAAAAAAAAAAAAAAAAAAGAGAGAAATACAGGAAGCCACTTGCAAATACACTTTTATAAGAACTAGTGAAAAGTACAACAAATCTGTTTTTGAATATAAATGCTCCATTTAATTTTCCCAAGTCAAAACTAAATATGGACACATTTCTGCAATTGAAAAGGTAGATATTTAGTAGAAATATACAACTGTAATTTTACCACGTACAGCTGAAATAGCCTAGAAACTTGAAATCTATGCACTAGTAGTTCAACTTTCAGTGAGAAATAGTGGTGAAAAGCCATCCTTTTTGTGTAGAAACTTATTCACGGTTAGAGAAATATCTTTGTGTATCACAGGAGAGGAGAACTGAAGGTCAAGAGGTTAATTCTACTTACTACAACGTATATTCTGCAACTGACTTGTAGCTCTGTGATCTCCAGAACTCTCACTTAATAAGGAAGGCTTAAAGTAAGAGAAAAACAAATTCCTTTTAATAGTTCAAACCACTAGGGTTTACCAAAAGAAGGGAAAGCTAATATTGGGGGAAGGGAGGTGCTGTATTTTCATCTTCTTCTTTGTTGTCTTTATGTTTAGAGGAACAGGAGAGTGTTTGAAAGCATTTTTTTCAGAGAACTCAAAGGACAAATAATGATGGGGAGGGTGAGCTTTTATCCTTTACAAAGAAAACCTACAAAAAGCTGCTACTCAAAGCCATGAACATACAACAAGGTGAAAAGCAATACAATCCACTTATATATAAAGAAAACTGTGGAAATAACGACTCTCCAACTATAAGGGTCATTAATCTAAAAAAAAAAAAAAGAGGGATGGGTATGGGCCATTAAACGTACTATAATCTATTCAGTGAGTTTAATGGAAGGGTCATTATGAATTTAGTGGTTTTTTAATGATTTATAATGCAATGGCATCTAGAAGTCACTCCTGGGGCAGACATACCAATGTGCTCTGTTGTTTCTGAATACTGAAAAAGTAAAATGGGCTCAAACCAGAGAACAATTTGCTAACTAATCTAAAGAATCCAGAACTCTCTTATGATAATTTTGCAAAAGATAGCTGTCAGACTGCTCTTTTCCCTTTCTAAATTAAGTAGATCTACACAACCCCCTGCAGATGCCTTTTATTTTTCATCATCTTTTCTATGACTTTGAAAATGCTCAAGATAATAGTTAAATATTTCATAGAATGGATTTAATGCAAGATTCAGATCATATGTCTATTACTGCAGTGTATGGAACATTACTTTTCTTATACTTTACACAGATTTAGATTAACAGAGCATAGCAGCATTTGCACATCATGCTGAGAAGACATTCAGAAGCTCCAGCAGGGTCATATATTTGTGCATATATGTGTTTCATACTATGCTTGACAGACACTTAAACAGAGAAGGCTTGGATAGACCTCCCACCACCAGAACTGATAGCCTAATTTCAATATAACTGGGACAACCAAATCCCTATTCTCTTCTTCCTTCCTCACATTATCATGTGATGAGATTGGCTTTTCTAAATTTTTTTGTTTGTTTATTTCAAATTCCCTGCTGTCTGTGATCCTGTGTTGGAAATTAGTCTTTCAGGTCACTCAAAGAATCACCAGAAAAGGTTTTGGCAAAAGTAAGTTTAATATTAAAGCGAAAGTGCGACAAAATTTGCTGGAAGGTTCACTCTACTACTTACTAAATAGTTGAAGCACACATTCAGAAATCAAACTAAAATCAACATAAAAATTATCTACATGGAGACTAGAGATGGAAAAGGTAAAGTTGGGAAATGGTAAGGATAAAAAGGAGTAAGGCAGACTCTCCTGTTGAGTCACAAGGTTTGGAGTGGACCTCCTTGTCAAATTTAGCCCTGGACTTGATAAATGGTTTAGGCCTGAAAGTTTTCAATTAATTTAAACTTAAGAGCACTCAATCAATAGACTTAACAAAAGATTCTATCGAATTTACTATTAGCACAACAGTAACTCATTTCTAAGTTTAACTTACACACAAATCTAACATACGTAAAAGTCTTAGAGGGCAACATTCATAATACATTTTCTATAGCAAATTCACATACACACGCACAGATCTAAAGAGAATATACAAGGTATATATATACACCTGTGTAAAATTACCTTTCCATCTTTGCAACAGGTGAAGGATTGAGCCTTGAGGAATAGAAATAGCCCAGGGTCCATTGTTGGTTTCGGTGGTGGTCTTTTGAGTATATTAAACTTGAGAGTTTGCTGGCTCTGAGAGGTCAGAAGGAGTTTGCTATGACACCTACTGAAGTCCAGGAGTGTCACTCTGGCCGCTAACTGCCCGGTAGTCTCAGCCAGCAACGAGGTCAGGTGTCCATGTGGTGTGGTTACCAAAGACCAGTCGTCGGGCTGCCTGAGAAGGCACGAAAGGCAGGCTGCAGCACGGCTGTTGCCTAGCAACTCGGCGAGTGTAAAAGACAAGAGAGGGCCAACATCGCCTCCTTTGTTCCAGCTTTTATTTCCCCCTTCCCAAGGGGAAGCACTTTTTAAAGGGGGCTAGAGAGAGAGGGGAGCAAGGGAGCAAGCCAGTAAGGGAAGGACACGAGGTAACAGGGAACAAATCATAACTTATCAGGGGAGGAACAATACAAACCAACCAATAGAGAACTGAATTGAACAGAACCTTCCAGGGCTTCATACATAAGGAATAGGCTGCATTATTAAACATAAGGATAGATATATAAGGGGTTTGAACCAATGGGGAGAAAGGAACAGCGAAGCTTCTGGACGGGAGGGAGGAGATGCTGCGGGAGTGACACACAGTGGATGTCAGCCCTAGACTCGGGCTTTGCCCTCAGATCCGCCCTCCAGGTCGGAGTCCTGGGTGGGGAATTCCATCCACTGTATGGCACTCAGCCCCAAGGTGGGCTGGACCATCGCAACACAGGAGAGCTCAAAGAGTCTCACTAAGGACCACTGTTTATAGGGTCACAACAGAGTTGTGATAATTTTCCATCCTGGATGCAATTCTGGTCAATAACTTTCTCTGAAAGTTCAATAACAAAAACATTGTTCTACTTGGGTTGTTATTTAAGTAAGAAAACTAAATTTCCACATCTGTTTGTTAAAGAAAAAGGACCCCATTGAACAACAGAAGTTCTGGGGAGCAGTGCTTCTGATAACTACAAGAGGAGCTTAGGCTGGGTGCTGTTTGTCAAGGCCGAGGCCTGATGAGCATTTTTAAGATCATAATGCAGCCTGGAGGTGAGGTGAGGGTGACAGTTGCACCTCCACATCCTCTTGTGTCAAATGCCTAAGGCTAGCAGGGGAGCAGATCCTTCAGGAAATATGGTAGCTGTATGTTATGGTCATTAATTGGAAAAAGTGAAACTGAGATAAATATGCATGTTCTACTGAGTATCACCTTCTACTGCATTGCATCTGGTAGACTCTCACACTTGTGCAGAGCAAAGGAGAACACACTACAGAAAATATTTCTATGAAAAACAAAAGAATGACTGGCTAGAAGGTGATGTTTCCCTGAGCCATGATCTTTGCTCTCTCCTGAACACACAACATAATACGAGAGTTCAGTACCTCATACACTAACATCTGGAAACAATTCTCTCTTTTCTTCTCATATTTAAAACTTCTGTGCTTTCCCTACTTTTCTCAATATTCTTCATTATCTTCTGTGTAAAGGTCTGCCAGTCATTGCTCTCTACTTTCTGGCTCTCATCTTGTTGAACTTGGCAGACATGAGGACAGGAGACAGCTTATTACACTCACCTTCCATAGAACAGATATGATCTGCCTAGATTTATAACCTGGCTTTGGAGATCTTGTTTTTCCAGTTTCAGTTCTGACTTTGACAAGACAATGTAGGGCAAGGTGATCTGAAAGTACTAACTGAAGAAGAGAAAGGTCATCTATAGCTGTCAGTTGGATAGACAGGACCTTTATTCCCCCTGTAGTATCTATCTCTACATACTTGCAATGGTAACAGAATTAGAACCAGACAACCTATAAAAAATTAGGTATGTCTAATTCCCTTTTTACTATGTAGTTGTGGAAGGTAGTGGGTTTTTTGTACATCTCCATTCCAGTGTACATTCTGGTATGAAACCTTCAAGATGGAGAACAGCCATATCCAGAAACATCAGGATGCTATATCTGGCTTTGTGAAGAAAAGTGGCTTAAATTTCTTTATGGTTTCTCTCGGAATGATGCCAGATGACACCTGTATGTTCTCTTCCAAGGCTGTACAACTATGCAAACTCAGTAGCTTCACAACTCTGAGCGCCACTGTTGTAAAGTTATCTGGAGTGCAGGCTGGCTGCAAATCACATCTGTCTCTATAATAACTAACACTGAACCTTTCAAAAACTTTGTCTGTGCAGCATGTATAGTTGCTGAGGATAGTGGTCAAAATAAGTCATCCTGCACCAGTCTGTTTACACTATAGAAAGATTTACACGTAAGACCACAAGGAGATAGAGGACACCTGAGGTTTTCTTCCTGGAAGCCTCAGAGATTGTGTTTAATAAAGATACATAAATATATCCTCCTCAGTTTTTAGTTTTAGGGAATTTTCTAAATTATATAGAATATCTTTCTAGCTTTGTACACATGCCACAAGAAAAAAAAAAATAATTCTCTGACTGTCAAATGAAGCTGCTTGCCTTTAAAACACCCAGGAGTGATAGAAGTAAAAAATTATATTTCTGTCATGCATTTATTTTTGTAAATCTTTACTAGCATGAAATGCAATATTTAGTCTCTTTCTGGCTCTTCTGATACATTTAGTGCCATACTAACTCACTCATCATCAACTCCTGTAAACAAAGTCATTTGGAAGCTAAATTACAAAATGCATTCCACTCAGTATTTTGCTAATTAAGTGTCATGTGGCCATCATCATGATTTGTAATCTAAAAGACAATGGAGAACATTTTTTCCCTTTGCTCCTGAGAATATTCACTCAACAAAGTGATCATCAGTTTTAATTGGAAGGATGGATATGTCACAAAACATTGTCTAGAAAGAGTTAAAGGATTCTTGCAGGTCAGTGAAAATGTAATTGGCATTAATGACTGTGACAGATTAAAGGCCTTCACACACATGCTCATGCAAGATCAAACACCTTTTTTGTCTGACTGGTACTAGATCAACAAAATATCTGCTGACTATGGGATCACAGAAGGGAATAATTTCTTTTCCTTTTCACTGTGTATTATTCGGTGCAATACAGCTTGAAAAATGGCAGTGACATTCCCTGTAATCATTTCTTTGTGTATTTATCCAGATGTCTGCTGAGAGGTGTATGGCAGCACCTATTGCTTATTGTTTAACTTTTATTTCATTGTGCTGTGGAGAGATAACTGCATCTCCAGCTACACCTCCAGATATTTTAACTGGTATAGAGCTGGAAATACATTTATTTATAAAAGAGAATGTTCAGAACAAAAATATTGTTTAATGAGTATGGTGACTTTTTCTCCTAATTCACCACTCTAAAACAAGCATCCCAAAAACACAGGCATATCAGGCTTTTGTTAATTAATTCCCCTGCACTTGAAATTGCCATTTTCTGAGTTCATCAGTAAGGTTATCTTATCCTTATTCAAGTGTTTCTCTGACCAGTTGTTGAAAATACAGCTATTTGTAGTTTTACACCAGAACAAGGACCACAGTGCAGAGATCACTTGTCTGACAAAAAAATCCCAAACAAGTTGAACTGATCATGTAGCTTAAAACATCCGCGTATGAACTTAACAATGATATGTCTTCCATTTTCTTAGATTGCTACAGCTTCAGTTAATGAGCTCTGACTTATAGGAATCTGTTTACTAAAAGGCAACTTGTAGCAATGTTGGTTTTTTACTAATTCCTGAAGCTTCCACAGTTCTAGATTCCATTAGAGCTTTTGTATTTCCGTATCAATCTATTTCAAAACCCTTCAGTTGTTTACCTTAAAATGGACAATGTGAAGTCTCTTCTACATCCTTTTGAAAATCTCCTATTTTTTTTTGACCTCTTATGTTTAGATCTCATTCTGCCTCTCCACATCTTGTGAGTCTACTGATCTACCCAGACCCCACTGCTGTACACAGTATACCCATGACAAGTATGTACTGTTCCAAATATTAACCAATTAATCCAAATTATTTAGTCATCAATCCCCAGAAGAATTAACTTGTGCATTATTTCACTCATTTCATTGACAAGTGACATCACAATGAAAGAAGCTTGCAGAGAAAAGTAGTAAAATCAAAAGAGACACACCAGGGGAATGTGACCAATTGGGTAGAGATCTATATTTTATGTGACACATGTTTAAAAACAGGAAAGTAGGAAGGAATACAGAACTATGTTCTCCTAACTAGGTAGGCTGACCATCATGTTAGTATTTCTTGGCTCCAGGATTATTTCTAAGGAAAAAAGAAGGCAATTTATGGGACCAGGGGTAAAGAAAAATGGAATAAAATAAAATAATCAAAGTACATTTAAAAAGTATAGAAAGAGTATACAATCAGAGAATCATAGACTCATAGAATGATCTAGATTGGAAGGGACATTTACAGGTCATCTAATCCAAACATCCTGCAATAAGCAGGGACATTTGCAAATAGATCAAATAGCTCAGAGTCCTGTTCATGACCTACAATGATCTCAGGGATGGGTCATCTACCACCTCTCTGGGAAACCTGTTCCAGTGTTTCAGTACCCTCGTAGTCAAAAATGTCTGTCATTTATCTAGTATGAGAAAATTTTAGCAAATATGCACCTGCAGCTACATGATCTATTTGGAAGACTTTTGACTCTTCAGTAATGTTGCGGTTTAAGCCCAGCTGGTAACTAAACTAGTAACTAACCACACAGCCACTTGCTCAACACCCCTTCTCCACCCCCCCACCCCCAGTGGAATGGGGAGGAGAATCAAAAATAAAATTTGTAGGTTGAGATAAGAACAGTTTAATAATGGAAAACAAAGTAATATGCAATACTAGTAAATAATAATAGTAATGATGATAATAACAAAAAGGGAAAGAAAAAAATTAGAAAGCGTGTAATGCACTGAACCACTGACCGGTGCCAGACCCCATTCCTATGCCTAGACTGGCCCTCCTTCTGGGAAACTCCCCCAGTTCATATTATGGACATACCATTCAATGGCATGGAATATACCTTTTGCCAGTTCAGGTAACTCATCCCAGCTCTGCTCTCTCCAGTTTTTCTTTTGTGTACCTCTTCACTGGCAGAGCATGAGACACATACAAAAGAAAGGTCCTTGACTTAGGATAAACACATCTTAGCAAAAACAAAAATCAATCTTAAAGTTATCAACATTGTTCTCATTCTGAATCCAAAACACAGCACTGTACCAACTACTGGGAAGAAATTAACTCTATCCCAGCTGAATCCAGGACAAGTAACAAAGCCTGAAGTCCTATTTCTGATAGCAGTAATTTATGATGCATTTAATGCATTACCATTAGAACTTTTTCTGGTTTAAACCTTGTGAGAAACAATCTCCTCTTGGATAGCATAAATCTGTGTATTTAAATCATGGGACTTGACACAAACTCACCTATTTATCCAATTTATCACTGTTAGTGTTCCATTAATTGTTTCTTGTTATATTTAAAATTAAGAAATTGAGGTACATGGATTTCAATGAGTATAAAATTTGGTCATTTTTTTGCTTAGGTTTCTCTGTTTCTTTGAATAAATTGTTTAGTGCAAGTGAATATAAAGCATTAAACCACCACCAGGAAGCACCCTTTCTCACAAACATAAGGATACTTTCCTGTATACAATATTATGCAAAGTCTCTCTCTTTCTTGCAGAGTTTCCTCTTTGTTTTCTGGCTAAGTCTGGAGATGGTACCTAGAAGTGCCATCCACATGAGCACAGAATTGCAAATATTATAATTCCTTTCTTTCCTTTCCTTCTTCTATGATTTTCACAGAAAATAACTGAATGTATCCTTCACATATTCTGATAAATGACTGATTTCAATGCAGGAACTAAGAATGCCAGAAAATACACACCATTATGCATGTTAGTAGGAAGGAAAAGATAAAATCTTTCCTGAAGCTGTCATTGGTTAGGCCACTGACTTCAGGTTAATATCACTTTGCATTCCACTGCCTTCTACTTGTTTCTAGGAAAGCAGGAAAATAAAGTATTCTGAAGGTGAATGCACAATTGGAAGAATGAGGAAAGTGACTGGTGAGTAGTATGGCATCACAGCATGAAGCCTATTCAAACAGACTACTCATGTAAGTGAGACCTTCACCACATCTTCCTGCATGGAAAACAGAGCTATAAGTGAAATTTGTTGTATAATTTTTAAACTCACACTAATATCGCATATTTGGGGAGAAGATCATAATATCCTTTATTAACCAGCATAGAAAATATCCTTTCTATTATAGATATATCATATATATATAGATATCCTAATATATTATATTAGGATATAATATATAGGTTAATAGCAAATCCTTTATTAACCAGCAAAGGACCAAAGAGATAGACTGACGGCTAAATGTTAAGTAAGGTCTTCAAGGTTTAATTTAGAAATTACAATAACTCTAATTTAGAAAATACAATAACTACCTTCTCAGGTGAACATGCTTGTCAGATAGTGTAGAAAGCTGAGATGAGGTGAAACTGCTACATGCTAAAACTGGAATGCCGGTGAGGGCGAAGACACACCCACCAGATAGAGTGAGAGTCCTACTAGGCTGAGTCAATAGTGCTGATCGGAACTGGACTGGAGGAGCAGGAGTGATTTCCATAGTAGAAAATAATGTATTTTCAGTATTTTCTGAATATGGAAAAAATATTCTAATTCTAGATTCCTCTTTTCATTAAGATGTGTTTATTTCAGATACAAGTTAATGAAGATACACCTGATTTTTTCATCCCAGATTTTAGCATTCTCAACAGTTTTAATTGATGCAATTACCAGTGCATCAGTGTGTTTCTATTCTTGTTTGCTTACAATCTCACACAGTCTGGAACATTTTAAAAAAAGAATCCACCTTTTCATTGCTATTTACATAAAGCAAATTGACTTCCTCTTTTCTCGATTTTCAATTACTTCTTTCTTTCTAAAATTTAGGGACAAGCTTCTGGATGAGTGAAAAGTAATGTAAACCTTGAACCTGAGGATTTGGAACAATTAAGTCATGAGAGGGCTGTAATGGAATGAACATGGAAGTGGGTCAGCAGAAAAGAAGGTTTCACATAGACCAAAAATAAAATTAAAATGGCAACAAGAGAGACGGGAGAAGCAGAGTAATAAAATTCAAACCCAGATGGAAGAGTAAGTGTTATAGAAGTGGGGCCTGTTTCTAATATTTATCTTCCTCTTGGTACACTGACTAAAGACTAATAGGTAAAGATTTAAACTCACCAGAAGATGGGGAGCAGGGGGTGGGAAGGGTTGTGTCTTCATATATGTGTGAATATTTCAGTTTAAAAATTGATTTTCATTAGAGTCTCAAGACAAAACTACTATATTCTCTATAAATGTATAGAAATTTATCCCTTGAACTATTTATAATCAAAAATCAGAGCTTTTCCTTAGTCTTTAATATAAGCCTCACAAGTGTTCCTGCGAAGACTAAATGTTGTCCTTTATTATGCAAGCCCTGGAAATTGGCTTCTATTGCCTTGGGAAATTTCCTTTGCACTAAATATAATCTGTATCTTTTTCATTAAAAAGGTAAGTCATAAATGCAAGCAACAATAATGTATCACTCTATAGCTTTTCAGGTCTGACAGCTAGCAATGATTAAATCTTTCTGTCAGTGCAAACATCAATCATCTTTTAGTCTCCAAACAATGCAACAATATTTGGAACTTACGTTATGTTGTTTGTATGTGAAGGAATGGAATTCCAAAAATTGTTTACATTACTATGAATTGTTATATTTTCTGCCTGACAAATACTCAAATTGAGGTAGAATATGCAGGCTGAGGAAGGACATAAGAATATACTTTGCAAACTTTCCTTTTACAGGATAATTCTTTACACTGGGACACTCTCTAGTGACATTTGAAATTACAGGATTCCACTTAACTGTGACTGCACTTAAGAACGTTTTTGAACAGGAAGCAAGAATTTGAAACTTTTACCATTCAATAATTATCTGTCATAGAAAGGAAAATTTAATTGGAGAGCAGAAAAGAGCTCTTAAAAATTTCCAAGAAAATAATATTTTCTTCAGCTTTGTGAGGGAAAAAAGTGTTCACGGTAGAGAAAATGACACTATATCTCTACAGCATTAGTCTTTCTTCCTAAGGTTTTATTAGTAACAGTCATTTTCTGAGCTGTAGCATGCAGTTTTTCCATATAAACTTATATATAGTTCTCTTCCCTCAGTGTGGCAAACAGATATTCCAACTTCAAGTATATCCTGCCCTTTTGAAAGGAAAGTATTGTGGCCTCTCATTGTTTCTGCCATCTAGAATTGATTTTTACCATAAAGACAATAACCCTGCCTTCTTTGTGATGCTTTTTACACCAGCACATCATGTACTAGTTAGTATTCACCTGTTCTTTAATATACTTGTGGAAATAAGATTCTGAATGAAAAAATATTACAGACTATATGGTGCCTAGAAAAAAGAATTAAATTCTGTGTAAAGCTGCTGTGTGTGCCAAAAAGATAACCTGTTGTTAAGCATCTGGAATTTGTTCTGCTGTTAATGTAATCTTCAACTCACCAGTATCTTCTGATTTGCTAAAATATTTAGACATCTGCTTAAATAGCTTAACTGGAAACTTATAAGACTTAAGCAGAGATTTGAATACTTTTTAAAATTAAAGCTTCAGAATGACCTGTGTAGAATCAGGAAACACCAAAATCGAATGCTTTTTTTCTAATTGTATGCCTGATGCAATGAACCTTGCAGCAATCAATTAGGCAAACCGCACTCTATAGTGACCTTAATCTTATATGTTGCCTTATGATCTGTATGCAGGAGGATAATAATAAAGATATTATATAGTTCTCTACATACAGCAGCACCACTTGGAACAGTGAAATTAATTTTTAAAATATATTTAAATTAGGTACAGAATATAATTTCTTTGCTTCTTAAAATTACATTTAATTCTACAACAATAATGTTTAATTAATAAAATATAAGAAAATAATGAAATAACATTAAGCAACTTGCCACAAATTTTAATAAAGTACATTTGTCAAGCTTGTAGTAGTGCTCACAGGCTGCACACCATGTAACATGTAGGGTTACAGTTATTCTCATTTAAAGTAAATGACAAAACTGGTTGATTTTATCACAGTTGAGAGAAGATTTTCATCATATTAATTTTTCAGGTTTTCTGTATGTTACCAACTCTCCCTGTAATCTATAATGAAAAGCCTTCAAAGATGTGCATTAAATCTGTGCCAATGCAATCACCTGAGGGTTTAAAGAAAAATACATGTTCATGTGATCACTTATTGACCCCGAGATTAGTTCACTTAATTAGAGCATGGTGTTAATAACACCAAGTTTGTGGGTTTCATCCCTCTATAGGCGGTTCACTTTAGAGCTGGATTTGATGATCCCCGTGGGTCCCTTCCAATTCAAATATTCTGTGATTTGCTGTGATTTATTTTGCAGAACATGGAAGCAACACAAAATAGTCTTAATTTCACCTTTACTGATGTCCTCTAGTAGCTCCATTTCTATTCCATGATTTTATTTTTGTTTTTCTTTTCAGCAAACTTACCACTCTCTTTCTTCTGCCATGCTAAAACCTGTCTGCAAATATTGGTTTGATATTTAATATCCTACTTCCCTGAGGCTTCTTAAAATTTCTGCTCAGTTTAACCCAGCACTGTCAATCAGTGAGTTGTTGCCTATCTATCTTGTATGTTACTAACACCAGAGTGTTCAGTAAGTGTGATCATAATGAGGATCAGAATATCATGACAGCAAACAAAGCAACCCAAAATTCAACAAAAAGCAACCCAAATTCCCCAGCAACTGCTATTGTCTATGACACAGTTCTGAGCAAGTCTTACTTGATATTTTAGCGAATATCATGAAGATATTATTAAAGAGATATGAATGCATCCTCTAATAATAAGAACAGCAGTTTGCATCACAGGAACAGATCAGAAAACAAAACCACTAGGCCAGATTTACTGTGAATAATCAGATTTCCTTTTTTTTTTTAATTTATTTTTAATATATGTACAGCAATGAACTCAGACAACAGCAGTTTCACAACCTATCTGTAGCCCACATTTTATGTTTACCATAGTTGCAGTTGCAGGAGAACAGAAAGGATTTGTGAACTAACGATCAATAGATTTGTTGTTTTGGAGGCATTGAAAGGAAATATTTTGGATCCAGATGAAAAGAATTTCTTTTAATATTTTTTCCCCATCCTGATCTTTCTACTGAGTAGACTTCTGGTAGAAACTGAACACAGAGTTCTTGGTTAAATTGTCTTTACAGTTACTAAATTACAGTAGTTATTTAAAAGTATGCATGCATATCTTTGAATATTTTGGAGGTTTTTTTGTGGAGGTTGAAGAAGTGGTGGGAGACAATTGACATGAGAAAAAAAATAATCTTTTTTTTCATTTAACAGCTAGAGAAGAAAATTAATTTTTCAATTGGCAATTGAAGTCACTGACAAAATTCACATCAATTATCATGGTGCATAATTATGACATGCAATAATAAATAAGGTTTACTAGTGAATTATGTGGCCATTTTCTTTCAGGAAACTTACAGATAAGAGAGAAATCATCCTATACTTCTGAAGATTACAAAGATTCAGTAACTACTAGTTCCACTATATTGATTTGATCTACCAGACCTAGATAACACTTTGCCTGCTAGCTGTGTTCTTGCATTATTTTCCATAAATGAGTTGACATTGTTGGAGACAAGTTGGATAAGTACACAGAGATGCAGAAATCCATATAACAAGCAATTGTAATGAAAAATAAAAGATCTTCTCCCTTCTAACCTTTCCCTTTCCACTTCCATGGGGAAGTTGTCATGCAGTATTCAAATTTTAGCTGAGACTCCACAAAATTGAATCAGCCTGATAGAAAAATGCTAAAAGTAGATTCAAGCAGGGGAGGAGGAAACTATTAATTGGAACACTAGACTGTTCTCAGTGCTAGTAACTAGTACGCTAACAGCTCATCATTGAAAGAAATAATGAACAATCATTCCCCTATTATTTATTCCATGTGGTTTATGATTTTATAACTTTTTTATTAATCTCCAGATGTTTGTTTTTCAGGGTGAATAATCTTAATGTTGTTTTTGTTATATATTTGACTAGTTTCTCTTTTCCTAGTGCTTGGAGAGAATATCTTTTGGAAGATCAGAACTGCAGACAGTGTTCAATATGCTGGCAGTTCATAGATTTGTAAGTAGTGACAAGTTCATAAGGCTATTGTATTCTTCTGTATGGCCTTCTTAAGAGCAAATTTGTTTTCTTCACCTCTACTGCACTTTGAAATGAAATTTTCACCAAACTCTCTAATAAGGGCATAGCTAAAGCCTACCCTAAACTGAATAATAAGATCACTTCTATTTGATTTTTCCACATTTTCAGGAAAGAAAAAATGTAAATGTACTAGAATATAAGAGAAATAATTGTGCAAATACTGAAGCTAACTTTTGTAAGTTACACTACTGATAAGAAATATACTCCTGAATTCTTAAATTTCTTTGTGAAAACAAATAATTTTGTAACATAATGGTCAAAATATAAGGCTGAAAAAAAAGAAGTATTATCTGAATCCTTATAGAAAAGCCATTCAGGACTCAATATATTTTGAAATAATCATTGTTGCAGTGCCTCTGGGTGTGGCTTACAACCGGGCCGAGGCGGCAGGGGACGGTCCTTCCTCCCCCGCCCCGCGCGATGCAGCTGGAATGGCGCAGCCCTGGGTCATCAGGGGAGCTCCCTGGCTGCAGCAGCGGGGGCTGTCCCTGCCCAGGGGGACAGCTCATTGATTCCTGCGCCGGGTGCGGACAGTCGACTCACTGGCCAGTGCCCTTGTCAATCATTGTAATCCTCCACAGTGATTGGCTCTCCCGACTGCCCTTCCCTCGCCTCCGTCCTATAACACGCCCTGACCTCCATTTTGATGTGTCTTTTACCGCACACATGATCCAGAAACAAAATCCTGCTGGCAATAAGCGGAAAAGAACCCTTTCTCGTCTCTTTGCTTCCCTGCTTTAATTAAACCGCTGTGTGTGAACTAAGCCTAGACTCTGCGGGAGTTCTGATGCTCGGCTCGCCTCTGTTCGGAAACTGGATGAAGCCAAAGTCGCTTCTTTCAGGACACGAGACCGATGCAAAAGGCTCCGAGTTACTCACACTTTCTACCCGCGGCAAATCATGGTAAACAAAAATGCAAAAGAAAGCTTATATTTGTGTTGAACTCCAGCTGAAAATTCCTGCAGATGTTTATACATATGAACTCAAAATCTTTCTGCAGAATTATTATAAGATGGTAAGCAAACATATTTTAGGTCTTTGTGAACAGAATTACCAATATGCTTTTGTTGCTTTGTGTCACGTCAATAAACACAAATTTATTAAATAATGTTACATGCTCATTCAGCTTGAATTTATGGATAGTTTGTGTCTTCAGAATGGCAACAGGATCCTGGACGTTATGGATAAATTATATACAGGTATTCTGAAGATAATACTTTCCTTCTTTACATATCTAATCCATCCTAGTGATCTCCAAAGATGCTATTTTACTCATTAATATTTTATTCAGTGTGTCCAGAAATCCTAGTGACAATATTAGTTCTCTAGCTCTATCCCCCAGCTGAGTCTACAGCAGTATCACAGATTCTATAGTAGCAGCTCACAGGGAGAGCAACTTGGCATTTAAACATAATGCTCATTCATTAATATATGGGTATTATAAGACAACTAGAAACCATTCAAGTCCAAAAAGAAAGGGTTTTTATGTAAGCAATGCTTCTTTGAATAATTACTTAGATGTAAGAGGTAACATAGAAAATTTGTGAGTTTGTATTTTAAAAAAGCATGTGATAAATATAGTCTGCCATCCATTATCCAGAGAGTCCTTCTAGTCTTAGGTTTTCTTATGATTCCAAGTATACCTTAATAAAGAAATTACTTACTTTTTAAGATGAGTTTAGGAATTGCTTTTTAGGTAGCACTCTACATTCTTTTAAATTAATTTATTCAGAACAAACAAAGAAATATACATTTAAATTTAGTGTTTTAGAGTGAAATTCCCTGCAAAAAAAACCAAGACACCTTAAATCCAAACCACAGTAAATTAGTAGGGATATTCACTTCACAAGTAACGTTCAAAAGACTGACAAATAAATTTCTTTTATCTAGTTTAAGACTGAGATTTCTTCATATGCAAAAGTCTTAACATCTTATGCAAAAATTTTACTATATTTATGCACATTTATATTTCATATTCTGCTTTTATTTATCTCCTTTGTTTACTATGTTTTGATATCAGAGAGGAATGAAATTTTCTTTGAGTGGATTGTCTCTACAAGTGTTTTAAAACATGAATATCCTTTTAACTTACATTTCTGAACAAAATATTTTGGGTTGCGCTTATTCACTGTTGGTTTTCACAGGTATCTGTTATTCTATGTTATCAAAAGAAAAAGTATTCTAATATCTCTGGATCTGTTTAATTTATTCAGACTCTATCTTCTATAAGCTACTGGTTTGCATCTCAAATAAATACCTTTCTGTACCACTATATTTTTGTACAAGCCAGAACGTCCCATAGCTAAGCTATTAACTTTAATCATTAAATAAACATTTAAATATTCAATGACATTCAATACACACTTTAAAAAAATATTAATTTCAATGTATTTTTAATCATGTTGGTGGACTATGAGGCTTATTTTCTTTTCTTATTTGCTGTAAGATTTGTTGTTATTATTAAAGATAAAAACAATTAAAAAACTAAAAGTAAATAGACAGAAGATTTTAAAGGAATAACTTGCAAAGTATAGAACCCAGTTAGAGTATAGTTTTACAAAGTGGATGGCAATTATTCTTCATTGTATAATATTTAAAAAGTTAATATAATTCAGCAAGCATGCTATGAATATGAAGAGCATATGAGAAGAATGTTAGTACAGTGGAAGCAAGTGTTGAGAATTTTGCTTGAGAGTTTTGACAAGAAAAAATCTAACATAGAAATAACTTTCCCAGGTGTTGTGGCAGCAGGACGCAGCGATCCGAATATTGAGACAGCACATGCCTTGGTTTGCAAGGTTCGAGAGCCATCCAGCAGCAGCCCGTTTATTGTATTGTCCTTTTTATAATAGGAACCCAGGTATATGATTGGCTGGGTCTTACCCCGCCCCAATCCAGAGCACTTAGCAGAAGAACAATAACAACAGGTGCTTATCTTATTGTTTTCATATTTCTCATGTGGGAGAAGGATTTTTCTCACAAGCAGCCCCAGGCAGCAAACCTTGGGCCATGACAAGGTGTGACCTCCGTTACTCCACACACATTATTTTAGACATATTAAAAATATATTCTTTCCTTCTCTAGTGGTTCTTTCAACCTGTGGAAGCAAAGGTATTTGCAGATGGGGAGTCAAAGGAGTTGCTTTCTGAAGCCCAGACTACAAGCCATAAAATAGATCATCTCTCCAGACAGGGTGATCTCAGAAGTTATTTTGCTGAGCAGGCTGTCTGATTATGCCCAGGTGGCTGTATGTTGTATTTCTTTCAGCTTTCTTTGACAAAGAGGACAAACAATGGATTTATAGTAATCTTACACCCTCATGTGGAGTGAAAAACCTATATGAATTTGCCTACAAATAATAAGTTTACAAAAATACGTCCAATTTCTTCACATCACTTTACATTTTACCTTATTTTATGGTAACAACTTCAGAGAAAGGTGTTGTTTTGTGTAACAACTGTGATTTTTATTGTATCTGTCTAGCTGTACAAGAGAAAAGATAGTCTCTTTGCACACCAGGTGATCAACACACATAAACCTGATTCGGAAAACTTAAAAATGTGATCTCTAATCACATGATCCTTGTTGCATTGCTGCGTGTTATATGGTTTATCAATACTTGTTCTCTGTCGAATATATGTGTAAGTGTAAAGTACATATTCATCAGCATTCTGCCATATGTCCCATGAACAACTATCCAGACATGAATTCTGCATTACTTCAGTTTTCCCTAATTAGGAAGAATCATTCATGACCATCTGTCAGCCTCTGTACCCAAGTCTTAGGTACATCCAAGGACTTGGATGCCTATAAAGTCAAATACAATCAGCAATTACTCATCCTGCCATGTCAATAAAGCTATTAATGCTCAAGGTAAATTAACACAGTGTGTTCCCTCAATTTCTGACTCATGGCTAAGAAGATACTTTAGACTCAGGGGGTCTTACCCTTCCTGAGTGGCCTGTGAGGACCACTGAATTAAAAGTTGACTGTAGTCTTTTTTGCTTAAAGAACTTTACTCTGAGACAATAGATTCAATAGAAGACTCTTATTTGTTTCCCCTTCACAGAGGGAAAACATATGATGTTTTAATGTATAAAAGGAAGCTTTCAGCTCTTTGGGTTTTCGTGGTGTTTTATTGTTGGAAGAGGTTGTTTGTTTCTTTTAAATGAAGTAATTGTGACCTTTTATTCACTGTCAGAATCAAGTTTAAAGTATATTCTCATTGATCCGTTCAATAAAAGCTATGGAGATGTTAGACATTTTTTTCTTATATTTGCAAATCTTTAGTAATCTTGATGGTTGCCCTGGGATTCCTATCAAAACTAGAAAGCCAAGGAAAAAACCCTACAAAGGTAGATGAGTTTATTCTAGGTTTTTGGTCTGAATTAGACATGCATTTGTTTGAATCTCTGTTCTCATTCTTAAATAGAGTATTTTTATCTGATTTTTGTCACTTTAAACATTTTGAAGGAAAAATTCTCAGCTGATACAGATAAATAGATTTGATTTGTTTGATGTCTTTATTTACCCTACCTGAGTATCAGCTTTTTTTTCCACTAGCCTGCCTGAAAATTTCTCCATTCAAAACTGGAGAGGTTTCTATATATTTGTATAAAGGAACTCCTAGTTTTTGTTTTATCCTAAAAATTTTATATCACTTTCCTTATGGAACAGCAGCAGAGGAAGGAATATAAAAAGGAAGGAATATTAAAATATTTAAATGTGCAATGGATGTACCTTTGAACCACTGGAACCCATGATTTGAGTAGCATGTTATAGGAACTACTATAGCAGGAAACACTTGGACTAGTGGAGGATACGCCTCCCAAGAAATGTGCAAGTGCAGCAGTGACCCATCGTGAGATGGCTGTGGTGCCCAATAACTCTGTGCAACACCCCATGTTTCCCATCCTGAGTGACTAACATAATGGATAGAACTGAAATAATGGTCTAAAACACCTCAATGTGTATTTCATGGACAATTTATAGGAATGGCCCATAGACAAAGCAAATTACATCAGTGTATGTATCAAAGGATGGGAAGTAAAAAAATATCTAATGTGGATGTATTGGACACACCATATGTTGGATGAATTGAGGAGTGCAAATTGTACTGTCTTTGTCTGGGTTTTTATACATAGTAGCTCATATGATGCCATGTTTTGGATTTGTGACCAAAACAGTGTTGATAATACACAAATATTTTAGCTGTTACACAAAGTCAACCAAGTCCTTTTGTTTTTCTCACTCCACCCCATAGGCAAGGAGTCTGGTGGTGCACAAGAACTTTGAGGCAACACTACCAGGACAGCTGACTCCATCTGACCAAAGGGACAATCCATATCACAGAGCATCCTGCTCAGCAATGAAAGCTCAGGGCGAGAAGGAGAAATAGGTGCCATGCAGGGTTAAGATATTTGTCTTCCCAAGTAAACACCACACGTTATGGAGCACTGCTTTCCTGGAAATTTGTGAACATCTGCCTGCTGGTGGGAAGGTGTGAACTAATTCTTTTTTTCTTTTTCTTTTGCTTGCATACACAATTTTTGATTTACCTATTAAATTATCTTTATCGCAACCCACAAATTTTCTCACTTTTACCCTCCCCATTCAGTCCCACATCCCACTTGTGGGGGAATGAGTGAGAAGTTGTGTGGGGCTGAGCTGCCTACAAGTGTTAAATCACAACAAAATTTTATCAGCTATTTTGTGGAAAAGCAACAATTTAAAACTACTAAATACCAAGTACTGGAAAGGAAATATTAGTCTGAGATGGGGCAGGATCAAGTCCTGTCACAAGTAGTTGGCCTCACTGGTCAGATTCTCAGGTTTTAAAGAATGCTCTCATATTTCACTTGCAAAAATATTTCCAGTTGTTTTGGTTTGTTTGTTTGGTTTTTTTTTTTCCTTTGTTTTTGTTGTTGTTGTTGTTGTTTGCCTTATGTCCTTTTTAACTAATCATTATGTTTAAAATGCACTGAGTCAAAATAGTAATAGGAAATGTAACAACCATTGAAATCCAGAATAATTCCAA
This sequence comes from Climacteris rufus, assembly GCA_013398175.1. Taxonomy (NCBI): domain Eukaryota; kingdom Metazoa; phylum Chordata; class Aves; order Passeriformes; family Climacteridae; genus Climacteris; species Climacteris rufus. The sequence continues at coordinate 53,028 of VZRZ01001932.1, read as the reverse complement.
TTTATGCGTGAATTAAGGAAAACCACTTGCTTTTGTACCTGCAAAACTGGCAGTTGATTAGATACATTCTGCTTTGCTAAGCTGGGTACTCTTATTTTTTTTTCTTTTCAATAAAATAGTCTACATATTATATGAGAGAATCAACAGCAGAGTTTGAATTAAGAGCCTGAAGAGAACAATTTGTACTGAATTGAGGCAAATGGCACAGATGCTTACAAATGGTGCATATTGTTGACAATGCACAGCTCAAAACAACATCCCACAATAACCAGAGGTTATTTTGCAGTCAAAGCGGGAAATATGGGAGCTGGTAAGAAATATGACACAGAAGATTTCACTGCTCGAAGGCTGCAAGCTGAGAACTTCTTATGGTTAGAGACATTACAGACAATTTGACCTTGCCGCTAGGTCCCAAAATTTTCCTGTGCCACATATGCCATTCTCTGCTATTAACATCCACCTTCAGTAGTGCTCACTGCTCAGCTGCTGTGCCCATCTTTTTGCATTACATTTTTCTTAAAATATTATACACTGATTATGCAGTACTTGCTGATAAACAAGATGAGCTTTCTATTCGCAGATGACTCTTTCCACTGCCACAGTTTATCTTTACCCTAAAGACTTCACAGTTTTTAATTTAGCTGCCAAGATAACAGTGAAAAGTGAGTTTTGAAAGACAATGTTTTTGGTTAATTACACTTTATACCAGGCCAACAGGTACTAATTAATACGATTTTTCACTAACACATTTTATTTTTTAGGGGAAGGGAAAGATTTCTCAATGATCATATATACGTTTCTTGACATCTGGGAGAAAACAAAATAACAGAACTTGGATGTGGTCTAATCTGGGCACTAGAGTAATGCTTGGTCTGTTAAAGCACTTTCTTCTTATTTGTTGTTGATTTTACGGAACTTTCAAAGTCTGAGTAGAGTTGTGTCATTTTACTAATTCTGATTATATATTCAGTACTGTGCAGATACATTAATATCCCTTTTGAATTGAAGCATCATGTCTTGTTTTTCATAAACTTTGAAAAAGTGAAATTACTTGCTGGAATTTAAGTTAAATTTGTATACCTCTCTTCCATTGAATAAGGCCAGATTTCTGAGGCCATTTAGAGAACCCAGATTATGTGATAACAGTGGGCATTAGACAGCTAAGCATATTTGTAAGTCTCCTTCAAAATTAAAATGAAGAATTAAGGAATAAACTCAAAAGATATGAAAGACAGTTACTGCAACATCTGTTGGATCTCAAAGATATAATTGTGACATATGCCACATGTCACCTTCAGTGACTATGTCCCACCAGCATTGAAAATTAAGAGAATTGGAAGGTGTCCATATGTCAGCCAGAAGACAACAGAGTCTTGGACAATAAACACATACTCTGATTTTGTCCAAATGATGGATAAGGAACAGAAGAGGAACAGTTTGTACACTGTTTATATGAGAGAATAAACTATATTTCATATTTCGTAAAGTATTTTGTGCTGTTAGTGAGAGATTACATTACTGAAATCCTCCAAGAACATCTATTTGTAAAGATGTGAAAGTATAGTGCCTGGATTAGGATCATCAAAAAAGCTTCAAGGAGAAAAAAAAAGGTTCTTCAATCCTTCAACAATTTCTAGACTATTTTCAAAGATACTGGTTCCTTAAGAAGCTGAAACTACTAAGGAAGCAGGGATAGCTGTATTTTATGTACAAAGTAACTCTGGAAATGTAATGCAAACACTTATGACACAGACACATGTAGAAACTGGGTGAATACAAGGACTAAATGTCACAAAATTCCAAAGACAGAAAGGGCATTGTAAAAACCTCTCTCCACACACACAAGCTAGATATTTTCTCATGAAAATTAAAATTAAATATTTGGAGGAAAAAGAAATCAGATTTACCTTAAGAAAATAGTAAAACAAATTTTTCTCCTACTTCGTTTGAATGAGACATTCCAGTGCTGTGTAAATATAGCTCAAAGGTATTTAGAGCTTTTTTCAGATTTAAATAAATCTAACTTCAGTGTCTTAACACTGAATTTTGTGGTTTTGTCAGTGAATAGACTCTTTGTTATCAAATATTTTCTATTTGAAAGCATATATGTAACAATCTTTTCTGATACTGCCTGTAGACAGCGGTAGCTGATTTCCATAAGTCTCATTCATTTCATTTGCCAGCTCTGAACTACAGTGTTTCTGATACTCCAAAGACAATATTTTGGATTGTTTTTTTTTTTTGAGCTATTTGGTATATATATATATTTTTTTTTACACTTGAATGGATATTTCCACAAGAAATTTTTGCATTCTACATAAAGAATTTAAGTTTTATAAATTCATCATCTGAAAAAAAATCAGAATACTAATAATTACTATTTTTCAGGTCTGTCATCTACAGATAATAACCTAAAACCTACTCTAGATCCCTAATGAGAAAAACTGATCAAAACTTTATTGAAGTAAGTTCAAACAATACAATAAGTTCCACTGGGGTTTAGTTTGCTCTTTATATACTTTGCTTCAAACCAATAAACCAGTAGTGCTTAATGTCTTCTACATACATGCAATACTGGATCTGCCATGATTCAGCTGTTTAAACAGTTCAGTTTACACTGAGTCTGCTGAGATAATTTGTGGATTTTTAAACAGGCATGTGCACAACTACTTCAGCAGCAGTATATATATGTGCACACAAATGTAGATATTTCACAGATGTTAAAGCTAACAGTGATCACCAATTGCACAAGATTACTATAGCTGTCGTTACTATGTATAACAAATTTAAGAAAGGTTCTGTAAGAAAGCGAAAACAAAATTACGTAGCTGTCGAGTTATGATTTTAATAGCCTCATTGCACCCTCATGTATTATTTTAAAGAATGTTCATAATTTGGCTTATTACAATTTATGTGGGATCAAAAAGAAAACATATGATACATAAACATCAAGGTTTTTTCTTAAAGAGCAGCAGATATTTGATATTTTCCTCTACCAATAAGCACTGTCAAGAAACATCTATTAATAATTTTTTTTAATATTTCCGTTAACTGATATGTTTAGAGAATGATTACCCTGGTTAGGAAAACTGCACTCTGGGGTAATGGCTTTTTATTTGTTTTCTCTACAGTTCGATTTTGAAGTTCATGATCCTCTTGGTTCATTCAGTTTGTGCAGTGACACTATTTTCGGAAACTTCAGGTATTTATTTATTCATGTTCCCTCTGGACATAATAGTTAAAAAGTCCTGCTTATTTTGATGCAGCTAATAAGAATGGATTTGATAATAACATAGTTTATTGTGTTCAAGTGAAACGAAGTCATTGGCTGGACAGTTTTTGATGAGTAAAAACAACACCTCAACAATACCATCAGGATTATCATAATTAAATATAACCTTCAAACTATTTAATTTTTTCAATATAAAATTATGCTGCAATTCTTAGGTAGGTATCTTACAATGCTTAATAAATACCTTGTTCTATACTTTTTGTACTACTCCTTTCACTTCAGTGTTCTCTGATTTTAACTTTTTCATTACAACAATTTTTAAGATTTCAACCTAAACTTAACCACTTTGTTTTAAAGATCAAGTAAACCGAAAGCTTTCTGGGAGAGACTGTACAGTAGTATAAGAGAAAACAAAATGCTAGAAAATATGAGAACAAAAATAATAATGACACTAATAAAATTCCACCATACATATTTTTCTAATCTTTTGAGAATAGACATAGTGGAGGAGGCTAAAGATCCATGCTGTTCATACCTGTCTAAATATAGCCTACAATGTCCAATTTGAAATGTGAAGAACAACTCTTTCTCAGACTACAGGAATTTGCTGATCGGTGACCTCATGAGCCAGATAAGTTGTCTTTGGATTTTTCTTTCAGTAATTTGTGTAGTTCCTTTCTTAAACCACCATAAATTTCCACCATACTCAATATCCTACAGCAAAGAACCCTGCAGTTTAAAAGTATTTTATCTGGAAAAAAAAAATAACCCTTTTCTGGTTGATTTTAAGTTTGTTTATTTAGTCATTTCCAGTATGGGAGAAGTTAAAAACCTTTGTTCATGTTTGCTGTCTTCTATAAATTTTTTCCTGTTCTACTACACCTTTTTTAAGATATTGACCAGGACTACACACAATATTCAACTTGAAAGCTGAAGAGGGACTTATGGAGTGATATGTTTTAGTGGTTTCTATCTGTTTGTGTGCTTGTGTTTTGAAGGACAGGAGTTGGTGCTGTCCTTTTTTCTTGTTTTTTTTTTTTTTTCCCCACAGATCACTAGTCACTTCAGATAAGCTATTTTCTTGGAGTTTTCTAAAACAGCACCATCAGTACCATTCTGGGTACTTATAGTCATTCAAAATCCACGACTGTTAAATATGAAATCAAGTTTTTTCCCATGTTCATGATTTTGCATTTAACTACAAGAATTCCATTGCTTTGTCATTCAGGCTTGTCCAGTTTCCCTCCATCAACTCTCCTCTTTATTGCACTGAAATTTACAGGAGCATTGCATCTAGCACAGATTCCTAAAGCACTAACCGTGTCAGACTCAGAGGTAAAAATAAATCATTAGGTCTTGCCTTACCTTGCACAGAATTGCATTTCTCTCCCTTTTATTCCCTTCCTTTGCCTTCCTTTTCCTCCCTGTCACTCCCTTTTCTCTTCCCCTTCTCCTTCCTCTTTCCTTTTTCCATTCAAGAACACATGGGTTTCTATCTTTTAGATCTAAGCTCTAAGTAAGAGCTAAGTAAGCTCCTTCAAGGACTTTTGGAAAGAAACTCCATTTAATCTCTAGATGGTATCAACCCAGTTCATCTTTACCTCCATGACTGTCTCAAAGAATTCTAAACCGTTGCAAAGCATGATTTCCCTGTAGAAAATGTGGTTATTTTTCCTCAATATATTGTATTTATCTGTATTTTACTTAATTTTATCCTTTATCTTGCTTACCACTAATTCATCAATTACAGCTCTTCACTGTCCAGGTATGTATTTTTCCAGATCTCTCCAGGAAAAAAAATTGTAACACTCATTGTATTATCTAACTTTCAGGTATGTGGGAAAAAATTGCATGTAAGCAAGCGGTTATTATCTGCATTTAGTGGACGAGCTGTTTCATTCCAGAGCTCCTTTTCTTGCTTTTCTTGCAGAGACTGTCTGGAGGGCTAAAAGAGAATCTTCAGTCTCGAGGAACTTATGATTATTTCACTGCATCTGTTCCTTCAATTAATAGTCTCCAAAGACGACTATGCATTACTGAGCTGCTGAACACTTAGTAGCATAGAACACAGAATATGAATTATGAATCATTGGCCATTATGGACTATTTAAAACACTAGACCATGGAAACAAAATAGTTGAAGTATTCACTTACCTGCATTCCGGATAACAACATGAAAATAAAAGCAAATGAAACAAAATGAAACAAAGCAGAAGCCACAATCTCTCTATTCTTTCTCATAATCCACCATCATCCTAAATCTGGAAAACACAGAAATTAAGGAATACAGATGTCTGAATGGCAACTTGTCTTCCTGAGATAGGCTTGTAAATGTTTGTATTCAGAAAAGTGAACTAAATAGATGGATTACATTGTACTTTTCAAAATTAATCTGCTGTGATTATGGAAATTGGAATTATCCTTGCCTTGGCAATATTAGTGGTTCACTTCCCTAATTTTGACACCTGGAGCCATGTTTAAAATAGGCAGGAAGGAACAGCTTTTTTTGCAGAAATAGGTTGTTAACATTTACTTACACATTTCCTGCTGTTAATTGTCTGTACCACAGTAAAATTTTAATATTTAGAAGAGTTATAAAGAATAATAGCATATTTTCAAATGGCAGAGTATTGTTTGTACATGATATAAATGCACCAATGAATCAAAATTATTCCAAGTCAAAATTGGTGTTTCAAGGTGTCTGCCCTTTGAGACATATTTATTTATTTTTGGACTTAAGCAAAGCTTTTGGTACTGTCTCTCTCAGGATCTTTCTGGACAAAATGTCCATCACACAGCAGAATAACCATGTTATGCAATAGCTCATGGGTCAGGCATAAAGAGTTATAGCGAATGAGGTGACATCAGACTGGTGACCTGTCACTAGTGGGGTTCCACAGGTCTCTGCCTTAGGCCCAGTTCTCTTCTGTGTGAGACTGAAATAGTTAACAGTTTAAACATTGCTAAAATCATTGGATTTTGCCCACTGTAGCAAACTGCAAAGAAAGATCTGTCTAACTGCAACCACCAAAGCCCACCCCTCCTTGAATATGCCTACTAACTGGAATTTGGACTGTGACGGGACCTGGAGGCAAGATAAAGGGGATACTATTGTCCAAACATCCCAGCTTTGGAGAGAAGAATGCATCCACAAGTGAAACTGGAGGAAAGACTGCAATGTTAAAGGCTCAAACAATTAGAAGTTACAGCTGGGTGTTGAAAGAGATAAGGAAAGAGGCAAATCCTGCAAAGTGGGTACTGTCTGTCCATTCAAGTGAATTCAGCTATGATAACTCCCCTGCCAGGAGGACATTCACATGTAGCCTGAAGGTATCCATCTCTGTTGATGGGCCATGATGGGCCGTAACTCAACTGTGACTTAACTATGCTTATATAACAGGCAGCAGTATCTTCTTAGAAGGTGTCAAAGAGTCACACAGGCTGCAACCACCACTTCAACAAGAGTGCAATAAACAGGCATTGAAATTTCAAAAACCAAGTCTCTTCACAAGGACTTCTTATCTTTTCCTTCTCTTTCTTTTTCTTACACATTTTCTTAAGTGATATTTTTATGTTTTTATATTGTCATGTTGCTATAGATAATAACAACCAAAACATCTACGCACCTGCTCTCCTTTATGTTATAAATGGGTTGAAGCCAGTTGCAGTTCTACTGAGTTACTTGTTGAGAGTTAACAACAGTTGGGGGTTTGTGTATGTTCAGGCTGTGGAAGATGGTGTGACAATGGGTGCAATGTTGACCCAGACACTCTAGATGGCTCAAGGGAGGCCTCTCATGCTAAGAGTGGAACCTTCTAGAATGTTTCCAGACTGTTCCACTAAAGGGCTGATGTCACCATGATCCAGCAAGAGCCAACCAGAGGAGACCCCTGGGAAACGAGCCAATTGGGGTTGGAACAATTGGACCAATCAGCTAGCGGATTCAAACAAACACACCAATGGGAGAGCAGGGGCCCGGGTATAAAAGTGGGCTGGCCCCTGGGTCCTGGTCCTCGTCTCATCAGAGCGTCGAAGAGAGAGCACCCAGTGTCGCGATCGCCACTGCACCGGGTCTGCCTTGCCACAAGGAGCAACAAGACTAGCTCAGCGCTTCCGTCCCTGCTTGTTATTTTCAATAAAAAGGTTTTGCTTTTCAGCTCAGGAGTGAGTCGTGTTTCTGCACCCCTCCTCCCCGTCCTTGACACTTTACAATCAAATTGTCGTAAAATAAACTCTACATACATATATTTACAAACACTGATCACTCAGTGTTGTTTCACTCTAATCTGCCCCAAAAGATCTATTAACAAGAACTTTGGTTACCCTTACCTCATGGTGGCAAGTCATAACATCTTCACCATCTTCATTAACAAGTTCTATCCAGAACATGAAGGAAGGAATACTAAGTAAGTTTACCTACAACACTAAATTGGGAGGAGCTTTTGACTCTCTCAGGAGCAGAGAAGTCCTGCAGAGAGACCATGAAAAATCAGAGAGATGGACAATCATCAACTATATGAAGCTTAACAAGAGTGAGTTCTTGGTTCTGCACCTGGGGGAGAGCAACCCTGGTTGTGTGCATAGACCAGGGAATGAGAGGCTGGAGAGCAACCCTGCAGAAAGGAGCCTGGGGGTCCTGGGGGATGGCAAGTTGAAAATTAGTCAGCAGTGCCCTGGTAGCCAGGAGGGCCAACCGTGTCCTGGAGTGCATCAGGCACAGCATTGCCAGCTGAGCAAGGGAGGGGATTGTCCTGCTCTGCTCTGCACTGGGGTGGACACCTTACCTTGAGTCCTGTGTCCAGTTTTGGGTGCCACAAAATAAAAAAATCTTGAAGCTGTTAGAGAACATCCAAAGGAGGGCAATGAGGATGGTGAAGGGTCTGGAAGGGAAGCCTTATGAGGCCCCTCTAGGCATCCACCCATCCTGCTTCAGCATGGACACATTCCCCGAGGCTAGGGGTGTATCTCTGCTTCTTCATGGACCTTCAGGGTACAGGGGGACACTGCATTAACATAGTCCTTAACACAGGCGGCAGGGATGTCTTGGCCTTGGTGTCTGGAGCACCTCCTCTCCCTTCTTCTTCCTCTCTGACCTTGATGTCTTCATGGTTGTTTCTCTTACCTGTTCTCACTCCTCCTCTTTCTCTAACTATGTTTGGATTTCTTCTTAAATATGTTGTCACAGAGGTGTTACCACCATCTCTAATTGGCCCAGCCATGGCCAGCAGTATGTCCATCTTCAGAGCCATCAGGGATTGGTTCTGCTGGACATCTGTGGAAGCTTAGAGCAGCTTTTCACAGGAGCCATCTTTGTGACCCCCCACTACCAAAAAATCAGGCCCTGCAAAGCCACTACTGTTGCCTAAAACAAAGGGAAGAAAACTTTGTAACAGTATTAGAATAGTAACATAAAAAAACAGGTCCTTAATTGAAAACTTTCAAGGTGCATAATGTGGCTATATGCACACTTGGCATCGGGTTTCTACAGTTTTTATAAGTTTAATTAATATATCAATCGAATATTGTCCAATTAAAAGAGCATTCAATTAAGTCATCTAGCCCCTGGGTTCTGCCCCATTTACATCAGTCCAGGGGGCTTATTTGCCTTATTTCTTGTTATGTCTTCTCAGATTCTGGTTGCAAAAACAAAATGTTCTCTCCTTGACAGCAAGACCAAATAGTATTTCAGGAATGTGTTAGAAGGTTAGCTTATTGTTCTAAAATTTAAGAGAAACAGTAGGAAAAGTACTAACAGTAGTCTACAGAGCTACAAATGTATGAAAAATGTATAAAAAACAAAAGTCTTAAGTCATCGTGTTCAGCCTGGAGAAGAAGAGACTGAGGGGAGACTCCATCACAGTCTTCAATATCTGCACGAGGGGTAGTGGAGGGGCAAGTATTGATCTCTTCGCTTTTGTGACCAGTGACAGGACTCTAGGAGAAAATCTGAAGCTGAACTGGGGGAGATGTAGGTTGGTGTTTCAGTGGCCCAACCCACCTTGGGGCTGAGTGCCATATAGTGGGTGGAATTCCCCATCCAGGACTCCCACCCGGAGGGCGGATCCGAGGGTGAAGCCCGAGTCTAGGGCTGACACCCACTGTGTGTCACTCCCGCAGCATCCCCTCCCTCCTGTCCAGAAGCTTCGCTGTTTCTTTCTCCCCATTGGCTCCTATTCTTTATGTATGAAGCCCTGGAAGGTTCTGTTCAGTTCTGTTCTCTATTGGTTGGTTTGTATCTGTTCCTCCCCTGATAAGTTATGATTTGTTCCCTGTTACCTCATGTCCTTCCCTTATTGGCTTGCTCCCTTGCTCCCCTCTCTCTCCAACCCCCTTTAAAAAGTGCTGTCACCCCCCTCACGGTGCCTTCGACTGAACGTCTCCCCTCCGAGCACACCCCCTGCCCCTTCGAAGGGGGGGGAAATAAAAGCCGGAACAAAAGAGGCAGTGTTGGCCCTCTCTCATCTTTTACCCTTGCTGAGTTGCTAGGCAACAGCCATGCTGCAGCCTGCCTTTCGTGCCTTCTCAGGCAGCCCGACGACTGGTCTTTGGTAGCCACGCCGCGTGGACACCTGACCTCGTTGCTGGCCAAGACTACCAGGCGGTTAGCGGCCAGAGCAACAGGTTGGATATCAGGAAAAAGTTTTTCACCCAGAGGGTGGTTGGGCACTGGAACAGGCTCCCAGGGAAGTAGTCACAGCATCAAGCCTGACAGAATCCAAGAAGCATTTGGACAATGCTCTCAGGCACATGGTGTGGTTCTTGGGGTGTCCTATGTAGGGCCAGGGCTTGGACTCAATGATCTTGATGGGTTCCTTCCCACTCAGCATATTCTATGATTCTATGATTTGAATTGAAAATTACTGCATTTTAATTTGCTCTCTCACACAGAGGCAGCCTTTGGTTTTGCTGCTGGAATATAGCATTCCATAGCACTCTGTTTATTCAAAGTAATTTTGGAATGCTCCACTACCTGAAAAATCAGGGATGTTTAATTTAAAAAGGATTCTGCCTCAATTACTGCAAACCTGGGCTTTGAACAGCATTTACCAGAAATGTATTCTGATCAAACTACATTTACCTATTCTATTTTGAAACTCCATTTTACTAGAACAGTGAACAGTACGTTGACATACTATCAGGTCTACAGAAAGTCTGTTGAATTAAATATAGCCTTCAGAAGAGAGATCATCTGTGCAATCTGCAGGTGTACATTATGATTTGGAAAGTCCCAGATGTGGCATATGTTTATTTATTTACTTTCAATAATTTCCAGCTAGATTAATATAGTGAAGCCTTACAAAATCTTCCAGTTCCCATACTGTGCATGTATTTAGAAATCTCCATATGAACACTCCATTGAAGTGTTAAGGACCTTCATGATAATAAGAGAAACCTTTACAAAGCCAATTTAAAAGCTTTCCCAGGCTTGTTTTGCCATACATTTAAGTGGAGGTGGCGAGGGGAAAGGACAGAAGAGCTTCTATGCAAGCTTCACTGCTACTTCTCTTAAATGAAAGACTTTATCATTTGTGTAGGCACAACTTTCGACTGATGAGAAACTGTTCCTTGCTGCTGTGCCATGCATCTCCTGTCCTACACTGATCACAATAGGCAATATTGAGATCTGCTCTTTCAAATAATGACACTCTGTAAAGGAATTTGGAAGCAGAAGACATCCAGATGGGGGGCTGTGATCTGTAAAAACAGAATGGTATTGGGGTACTAGTTCAAGAAATTAATATTTGCAAAAAATGCCAAAGAAGATCTTTACAGAAGAATTTAGATCGTGTAGCATCATAATGAGGTTAATATCACATAAATAAAATAGGGACTTGAAAGAACATCATTATTTAGAGGGAGAACATAATACAAATTTACTTTACATTATCCTACTTTACAATCTTTAACTTATTGCCTGTGCTTTTATTGCCTTTAGATAACAAAGTTTCATATTTATGGTCTCAAGTATTCCATGCACATGCTGAGAAACTTGTGTTGAAGTTATTGTATCTATATACCTCTTTCCTACTGGTTGAAAGTAACCATGTGGGATCGATAATCAGTCAATGCAGTGGTTCATGGAGATTTAAAGTCCATAATTTTCCAAACTCAAAAGCCCAGCAAGAATAAATGAACCAGAAAAAAGGAATGTCTTCAGTGCTAAATAGCTCAACCCTGACTCACCTAGAAAGGTTACATACATTTCACAATTTTGCGATATGGAAAAGTAATATTTGTCTCACCTGAAACTGAAAGTTTGCCTTGGCCTTGTAACTGCAAGAGATCTAGCAAAGAGTCTGCAGAGTGTGGAGCAGTAAGAAGAGAATACAGAATGGCAAGAATTTCCCTTCACAGTTCCCATGCAACCTCAGGACCATCATTCCTCCTTCCCTAATGTGATAGGAGTCCTGCTCCCTCACTTTTGGTCAAGCACATGAAGACCATGAGATATATTTAGCTAAGAAAAGATAAAAGAAGCAGAATAGGACACCTTCAGCATTGCCTCATGTACTAGCAAGTGATTGTTTTCTAAGACCCGGATGATATTTTCTTCTTGCTCAGAATCATGTCAAAGGGTCCCAGTCTGCTAAGTCTGAAGGAAAAAAAGCCGTGTTTCAATAAATACACAGTATCTGAGATATGTTATTTTTTATTTACTTCCAGGGCCAATGGACAAAAATTATTCTGAGGGAAACAAAAGTTCCATCCAAGAAAGATTTGACACTGTGTACGTGCAACAGCTATACTGACATACTCAGTTTCTGATTTCCAGATGAGAAAAGGACCCCAAGTAATTTTTATGCAAAACATAACCCATATCTTCATGATACAACAGGAATCTGCAATGGCACTCTGTATTGCCAGGGGTTATTTGTGGTTTTACCCTAATTCAGTATTCAGCTAAAAGTATGATAAGAGACAAATTCTATCTCTTTTTATCGAACTATAACCTCCAATATATTATCTGAGAGTTTCTACAGGCCATAAGATTATACATAACAGTGGAATTTGTAGAAAGTAATTTTCAACAATGTTTTATGTTTTGTATAAGAGACAGGTAATTTGGTCTTTAAATATTTATATCACACACTACAAGGAGGTAAAAATCATTCTACAATGTTTTTTCTGTCATCCTCTGCAATGCATAGCTTAAATATGAAAGCAATTTTCCTGACCTTAAGGAAATTATTCTTAACCAGGTTGTAAAATCAATGTTTTGACACCTTTTGTAGCAGGAAATACAGGGAAAATACGTAGGAGAAAAAGAATATGATAATATTTTCAAAAAGTTTAATGATCCTTAATAGAATTTAATTTTTCACAGTTATAAATATTCTTCAGTCTCTATATAAATATTTTATTATCATTGTTTCACAGAAAACAGTTTTCCAAATTAAAAAAACTAATAGATGTAAAATGCTTTACTCAAGATTTGAATCTTTCCTTTTTGCCTACTTAAATAAGTATAGCTTAATAATGGAAAGGTTATTACTTCTTTTCAAACCGAAAAACAACGTGAAAAGGATACTATAACGACTGAAAGGAATCAATTTGACCTTTCATTTTTTAGTCACAATAATAATAAAATACATGCCATATTCACTGCACATATTCATAAACATAATCTTGCATGTTATAATCTGCAAATCTGAGTATTCCATGAAATTAGCATTGGAAGAAAATCACAGTAATTTTGCATACTCATTTCATCATGCAATTTTAAACTATGCTTGATAATCTGAATAAAGTATATACACTCAAATTGTGTTTGGATACTGAAAAAATTCTGAAGGCTCTACTTACACTGATATAATCTGGAAATTCAGTGCTATACTTTGGACATCACAAAAAAACTCATCTCAGACGTCTCTCTTCATTGCAAAAGCTAGCTGCACTAGAAGTGTATTTATCTCTCTATGGTATCATTATTTCTGAGATATTTTAAGTCCAAATATTACTCCCTGGCTTAGCAAGTCTTTCATTCGGGTGGATGTTTTGGTTTGTTGTTTTGTTTTTTTTTTTTTATTTTTGGGGGCTGGAGGGGTTGTGGTGGGTTTATTTGTTGGGGGTTTTTTTCTGTGTTTTTTTTTCTGGGGGGGTTTTTTTTTTGGTTTGTCTGTTTTTGTTATTGTTGTTGGTTTGGTTTTGTTTTGTTTTCTTGTTGGTTTTGTTTTGTTTTGTTTTGTTTAACCAGAACAATTTTTTGTTATTATTACAACATTAAATATTTAGCAAGAAGAAGTATGGAATTTGTCTTCAAATTTGGGGGAGACACTGATTGCTCTCAATTAAAATGTTGCTAGTTATGAATGGGTGAAGTTTAGTAGTTTACCCAAAATCCATCTCTCTGTAGTGGCATTTCATAAAGGATAAGAGCCTAAGTCCAAAGAAAAATTCAATTTGTCCACACTGTAAATCTTCTTTTTGTCAGTGCATTTTGATATATAAAATGAAAAGTATCTCGCTCTCTCATGTTTCAGGAAGCAGGTCTGAGTAGAGAACTTTCCTAAACTGACACAAAATATTCCAGAGTGACTTTTTGTTTTATTTATTTTCTCATAAAGACAAAGCACTTTGAAATAAAGAAAGGGAATATCAGTTGGCAATTTCTGTTTTGCATTGAAATGACAGTATTTGTATTCAGAATTTGTTTGGAGACTGCAGAGCACCATCGAAAAATGTTCCATGTACATAAGGAGAAAATTGAATGAGAATGAACAGAACTAATAGTTAAAAAGTTTGATCTTATAAGAGTTCTCTTGCATATAATTTAATTACTCTTGTCTTCTAAAAAGGGTATAGGCAAAGAGCTGGCTAATATTTATTTAGCTAGCTGGCTAATAATAAAGCAAATAAAATCACCTTTGTAATATTTATATGCAATTACATCAATGGTTGTGTTCCTGAACATATATTTAAGATATATATGAAAGAATCTTGACCATTGTCAAACACAAATAACTGATCTTGAGCTAAAAGTCTCCTTGTTTCTTTTTTTTCTTAATAGTTTTATATTTAAAGACTTTTCTTTGTAAGAATTCATCTTCAGTTTGAGTCAATGAGATTAACATAGAGATTTTTCTGCAAATGATTTTTCTGTAGATGACACCAAGAGTAGGAGGGAAAGTTAGGTTGACCAAAAATCCCCAGCACTTCACAAATTAAAGCTGACTTTTTTTTTTTTTTTTTTGCATTTTATTGATCCTCCTGGTTCCCCAATGAGGCTGCAGTGAATCCTCTTGAGGTTAATAAATGGCTGTATGCTGCCAACAACTATTCTCAGTAGCTTCGTCCTCTATCCCTCTCTGCATAATAGTGTAGAATAGAAACTCAGCCATGCCCACGTGGTGCTAAGATCTGCATCCTGGACATAGTCATGTGTAACATTAGTGAATTGTTTCTATTAACAGGAATGGAAGACATCCATCCATGGTCACAAACCATAGCCTTTTACTGGGAAAACCAATTTAGCCTCAACACGTTTTCACAAAAGTGGTCACATTCTTAAAGTTTTAGCAGATTAACTGTTACGAAAAATATTTTTATATAATTCTTGATATTTGAACTTTTTGAATTTTGATTTCAGATTTCAAAGACTAATTGTCTCAACCTTTACAGCCTTAAGATGAAAATAAACTGGAAATCATAAGTTCAAAGACTAATTGTCTCAACCTTTACAGCCTTAAGATGAAAATAAACTGGAAATCATAAGTTAAAAACACATTCTTACAAATGACCTGTTTCAGGAATTACCATCTGCAATCCCAGGTGATCTGGCCTTTCAGTTATGCCTCTCAGCTATTTGTACACAGTATGCATCTCCCTGTCATCTGACAATTGTGCCAACTCAGATGACACTTCTGAGCAGAGGTTTCTTGTGTCATTCTTTGCAACATAAACTGAACTTCATAGGGATCAGCAGCCTTCCATGAGATCTCCCGCTCTTTCCTCAGGCTCTACTGTGCCAGTAACACTCTTTATAATATCCCATGGAAATAAACTGCCTGATGTTTTCTGCAGTATATGAGAAACATAATACCTGAATCACTGAAAAAACAAATTTAGCACAGACAATTCCATATGTAACACCAAATGGAATGAGCTCCAAAGTTGCAATAAAATCTTAAAAAAAAACATATGAACAGCAACAACAAAGCCTTCCCGAGCCTAAAAAGTTATAATATTTTCTATATATATTCTGCAGCAAGGTCCCTTTACCCACAAAAATTAAGTTCATCTATTTTTTCTCTTTTGTTCGCTGCTCCATAAAAATACCACCTGCCAAGTTGCTGAGTATTTACAGATCTACAATAAATTCAGTATCTTCTTTAAATTTGCTAGCAGATGTTGAATTATTCTGGAATTAACTGATTCTTTGTGGTTACTTGTAGCAATTAAATGTGTAGCTAGCAGTTCTCTGAAGTTTTGAAGGATCTAAATTTTCATTTGCATAATTATTTGTTCTAGTTAGACAGTAGTTTAAAATCAAATCTTACAAAAGCAGTGCAACAGTAATGAAAGAGTAATAAATAAGTAAGTAGCTGTACAACTGAAGAGATACTGGTTAAGCCTATTTATGTAATACCTAAAGAATGAAGATCACAGAGATTTTAGAAGATGAAATTTTTAAGAGTTTCAATTAGACTTTTTTCCAAGTTACACAAAAAGTCTCTAATCGGAGAAGAAATAGCAAGATAGCAGAGAGATTTGCATGTCTGGTTCAGAAAAAATAGAAAACCTAGAGATTCCTAAGATCAAAATAAATCTCCTCATGCTTCTCTTTCAGCCCTTTTTCAACAACCTCTGCTTCACCATTGGCTCCATTGGGCCATGAATTCCTGCAGTATCCCCATTGCCTAGAGAGACAAAGGTTATTGCTGTTTGAGAATGATATCTATTTCTTCTAAAATATAGCTTACTTTGAATGTTATACAATTCCTTTTACTACCTTCCAGACTTTTAGCTCTACAGGAAAGGAAGAGCTCCTGAAAATTCAATAATTGAATTCATAAAAAATAGAAATGGGGATTATAAAATCACATGCTTTCTATTTAGTTTTAGCAGGCATACTGTTATTTTTGATAAGTAAACAGTGCTAGTCCTGGGTATTCAGAATATTTTGTTGCTTTCTACTCTTCCAAAATAGCCTTGAAAGTGAGTTCAACTGGACATTTGCAGTTTGGCCTCAGGACAGAGACAACCTTCTGTAGCAAAGTGCCTTCACAACAGATATCATAGAATGTTGGAGAATCTGAACTGCAGGAAAAAGCACACTGGCAGCTTATCCTCCTGCTGTGCTGATCCTCAGTTCTTTCACATGTTCAGAGTTTGCTGGCATATGAATTACATAGACTTCTAATATGCAAAAGCTGACATCAGTCAAGATTAATGTACCAGGTGGGTCGTTTAGAGCTATTGTATTTATCATTTTTTCAGTGTTTTCTTATCTCTAACTGAAGAAAAAAGTGAATCCTTCCCATAGAGACCACATGATCACAATACTTCCTTGTGCACAAACACACCACTGCTTTATGTTGCCAAAGTATTGTACAAATACTAGACTAATAAACTTTACTAGTGGCATAAATGCCAGTTTCAATTTCAAACACTAAAAATACAGACCTTTTGTCCATCTGCCTCTGATATTCTGTTCCTAGCAAGCTACTTAATATCTCATTGCAAAAAGTTTAGAATGTGCTAGAAAGTAGGTTTTTTTATGGAGCATCAAATGAATAATCCCACTAACCCCAGATTTAATTGCATCCCCTTTATTGCAGGGTACTATGTTTTTTTAAATTAGCCATCATCCTAGTGCTATGCAGCTAAGACAGTTAAAGCTATACCATGTCCTCTACGGTAATTAGAATGACCTAATGGTTCTGATAAATTGTACATCTCAGTGGTATCTTGCTCTAGCACCTCTTGTGCACTTTAATTTGCATTAGCAATCTTTTGTTCAGACATATTATCTTAGCAGTTGGAGGCCCTTTGACTGATTAATACAATACCTACAACTACAATTGATCTGCAAGCTGAAAATTCATGCAAACTTATTTTAATAGCTTATTTTTTCCTTTTTTTTCCTTTACAAGCCCACCAGTTGTTATACCACAACAAAAATAATTATTTGTTACTCATTGTAGCATATCTAATTTTAGACTGCAAACTACTTGAGGCAGGTGTCATGTCTTTTATGTGTTGTGAAAACTGGATAGCAAACTTTGTATAACCTAAACAACAGCAACATGGGGCTGGATCATACCCTTAGGTCATACACACAGCCAACCTTCTTTACAGAGCCTGTCTTGTAGTCCAGTCTGGGAGAAAGGGATATGTCTGCTGGTTACTCAGTGTTGCCCTATGACAATGAAACCACACTTGAGATAACAAAAGAATTAGCTGTAGGGTTGAATGAAAAGTGTCCAGATGAAATAAAGGAGTTTAAAAGGGAAGAAAATCTATTATAATAGCTAAATGCATGTTAACAATAAATTCTACTTTAAAGGGACGCCCTGAGCAAAATTCATTAGGCCACAAAATTATAACTTACAGCAGTTATTATTACTTATTTTCTAACTATAATAATAGAAGGAAGACATTATATTTGATTATGTTGGGATTAGCTATCTATTTCAATGGAGTCACTCCAGATTTATGTAGGTGTAAAGGAGAACAAAAATTGCCCTAATTCATTCTCCTGAGTTTTTATCAAAGTCACTTGGAATAGCTTCTGTCTTGCCCTCTAGCTATTTTAAAAACGCCACATTATAAAGTTTTTTTTCCTGCCAGCCTGACAAAACCTGGACATTTTAAGCTAGCTCCTCCTATTTATTAACCGGAGCATACATTTTAAATTTATCTGGAGGCAACTACAAACACTCCCACTAAAAAGAAAGCCTCCAATCAAATTACCAGAACATGTCCAGTCACTCAAAAACCAAGTATCATCAGAGGTTTTTGGCTTTATATGCATAGGTTATTTGATCTGCTAAAGCCTGCTTTAACACATTTTCTTGCATATTCCAAGTAAAACATATAAGTGAACATCTAATCTACACCAGGTATGACAGAAAGGAAAAGAGCTCTAGTCACTGTAACAGCAGCAACAGCTTTTCTCCAGATCTCTGTTAGTCAAAATCATCTTAGAAAAATAAATAAGTTTGCAAGAAGATAGCTATGCTTCATTTTCTTTCTCATACCTTTAAGCCTTTTTAAAAATACCTGTCAGTGTAAAAATAGAAAGACATAAAACAATTCTGTAATAACAACCTTTTTATATTACATCTTGAGATCTTGAATAGGAAACAGAAGATTTAAATGCATTTCTTCCTTTTCCAAAAAATATTTTTATTATTATTATTCAGCTGTCAAATATCACCTTGTGTTTCAAACTTCAAAAAGCAGGACTTAGGCCTGCCACTTTTATTAATCTTCATTGCATAGCTTCTGGACAGAATTGTGTCTCACAATCTTAGTAATCAAACTTTTCAACATCATAAAGGCAATTTATGTTAATTCAAATCTATTTTATCTTCAAACCAGTGACCTTTCCATCCACTATTTACCACTAGGTTAAAGCACAGCATTTTTCAGTATTTTGCTGATCCATCAATTATCTAGAAGTTCTGCTTTAGTTTTGGATACCCACAGGTTCTCAAAGTACTGCAAAGGTTTTGTAATATTTGTCCAAAATGACATAAAGAAAAAATATTTATTTCATGTATCTTGTAAGAATTAACCTGTAAGGATATAAATAGCAAAGTTCAAGTCAAACATTTGTTTATACAGCTTTTTAAACTTTTCTAAGATTATGCTGAAATACAGTGTTTAATTGCAGTATCCAAAGGTCAAATGACACCTTCCAAATTCTCAAATCTCCTCTTCAAAATAGACAAAGACAGAAAGGTAGAGAAAAATGGAAAAACATTTAAAAATATTAAATTACCAAAAATATTTAAAAGAGTGTATTTTCACTTTATTTTCAAAATACAGAGCTATAATTTTAAAAAAATAATAAAAGACAGGTTTTGACTGATTTTAAAATTAAGGTTAAAAGTACTATAGGGAAAAAATTTTACTCGTGATTTTTAGTTTTATGCTCAGAATTGTCTTATTGTTTAATCTAATCCTTGATGAGTTAGAACAAAAGATTAATAGGTCTTCTATCCTTATGAATCAACTTTAAATCACAGTGCTTCTATTAAGCATTTTATGACAGCATTAATAACATTATTTTGATGCATGTTGCAACGGACAGAAAAGAGCTGTTTACATTTTTATGAATATTTTGCAGTGTTGCAGTAGATATCCCGAATATTAACCTGCATTTTTGTATTTTTTTAGTTCAGAATCAGTACAAAATGTGATGAATGAAGAAGATATAAATGATGAGAAACAAAAGAAGCTTAAGATCAGTTGCTCTTGTTCAACAATCAGGTATTGGGACTCCAGATCATTTTTCAACTGTGAGTGAAAATAGCCCATTTCAGTATGATTTCTCTGGTAAGAGCAGACAAATTCAATCTGTTATCTTATATCTCTTTATGTTTCTCCTTCCAGAAAAAAAAAAAAAAAAAAAAGACATCACTGCTGCCCTGTATGTCCATTTTTATGGACACAGTAGATTAAAGGGACCTTAGCAAAAATAGAAGTGAGGCTATGGCACATTCTTCAAAGATGAAATAGAGTAATACAACACTGAAGTAATTATGACAACTAAACCAAATTAGGGTCAATAAATATCATCCTGCACTGCATTTTACAGAAGGATACTTTCCAGATATGCCATTTGTTTATGTTTTATGAGCATGTGGTAGTTTGAGGGGGGTCTGGCTTTTTGGGTGTGGTAGGGGCCAAAAGATGGCTCCTGTAATAAGCTGCCGGAAGCTTCCATGGCTGTCCAGCCAGGGCCTATCTCTGATAGATGTGTTGTTAGCTACAGCTGGGTCAATTAGGAAGGAAGATAACGCCTCTGTGACAACATATTTAAGAAGCAAACTCGGGAGTAGGCATGTGTGCGCCATTGTAGGTAGAGCCATGTAGTCATGTAGTTTTAGATAGGCAGGGAAGCAAGGAGTACAGCATGTAAAAAACAACAGATATGGACACCAGCAAAGCCAGCCAAGAAGAAGGAGGGAGGAGGAGGAGGTCCTTTAATCATTGGAGCTGAAACATCTTCGTGGCCTGTGGTAAGGGACTGCATCAAATGCAGTGTTTCCCCACAACCTGAGGGTCCATGAAGGAGCCAAGATCCACCCCACTACAGGGCAGAAGGGAGTGACCTCGTACAGGAGAGACTGTGGTCTGATGGGAATTGACATGATTAATGAGGCCTTTGCTCCTGGAAACCAAAGGGAGTCATTTAAGTTAAAAAAGCCTGGTTTTATTCCCACCCTAAAAGGGACCAGCTCAGCTCTGGGAGGACAGAAAGAAAGAGAGAAAACAGGCAGAGCCGGGCAGGCTGCCTGCCAAAAGGAAGAACGTGATTTCTGCAGATTTGCCACAGTGCCTTTGAGCAGGGAGAAAGACGAGAAGAAAAAACGCAAACTCCCCTTCAGATATTTTGCTGAGAAGAGAAAACATCTGAGGAATGAACTGACTAAGAAACAAAACCCTGGTCCTCCTTTCTTTCTGAGGGCAGGAGGGAGGGCTGTGGGCTGCTGCAGGTGGGGGGAAGAGAAGAGAAAGTGTGTTTAAAAAGTTTTTGCTTGCTCCTTTAACTCTGTAATAAATCACTTTATCACTTATAAGTTTTGAGCCTGTTTTAGCCTATTGTAGTAATTAGGGAGTTTTCTTCTCTCTCAGTGTCCTTATCTGAGCTTTCCTTTCCCCATCTGTCTGTAGAGGGAGGGGGAAGGGGGAAAAGCGGCTCTCATGGAAGCTTTGGCAGTCAGCCAGGGCTAAACCACGACAGAGTAGCACTAAATTGTTCTGAAGATCTTGTCTCTAGGACATTATATACACTTACAGTCATAATGTATATTGTTGAACACCCAGCAGAAGCTTAAGTCAGCTGATTTTACTTTTTCGGCAAATGACTGGTAGTAATAAAAGAATGTTTGTCTCTTTTGTTTCAACTGACCCTGTTAGAAGCCAGAGAGACCACTGTTAAGCCACCATAGATTTCTCTGTCTTTGAAACTGCTCATATAGCATGGTATTCTTATTTGGTATCTCAAATAGTAATAATTTTTCTTATTTGTAGAAAACATTCATTCTGCTCATTTGTGAACAGTTGCTTTCTCTATTCATGTGGCTTTTTAATGCTTTTCTATGTTTGTTTATGTACTTTTTTAAAAATACATGATTGAAAAAGGAGAGCTGCTTTTAATAGATACACGGAATTATGTTGTACAATATTTTAGCATTTTATTGAATCCCTTGAAGTAGTAAAAGTTGGATGCAACAGTAGCTGTCAATTCAGCTAAATGCTTCTGCTTCTCCAGTGCAGTAAGCAAACACTTCCTTTTCTTTGGTTACCATATTATCAGCTAGTTTCTTATTCACAGATACTGCCCTACATGAATTTCAGCAATGATAACTGTCAACATGGTAATAGGAGTAGGGAACACATGTCACAAAGTTGTAGTGAGAATACTCACACAGCACAGACCCATGAGCAAGAAAACTCAAAGGTAATGAAAAGAAGGGATTTATGCCATTTGTTCTGATTATACTTGTCATCTAAAGTTTACCATACCATCAAATTGCAATCCCACTAACACTCAAAGTTTTACCATTATAAGGGTGATTTGAAAGGTTTTCATTGCTCAGAAAGAACAATGGCCTCTGTAGAGGAAAGAAAATAATTCACAGGACTCTATGTTAGACCCCCTTCAGGAAAGCAGAGGACCCCCATGCCGCAAGACAATTTTTATGAAGAAATCTATTCATTTATTTGGCAGTAGATAGGACTGGGTAACCTGCATCCCATAAACTAAATGCAGCCTAAAAATTTACTCAATCGCATTAGCAACTCAGGTGTTAAACTCACATCCTAAGGTTATGGATTACGCTATTGTTATATTTGTTGTTATTGCTGTTGTTTCACTTTGGGGTTTTTTAGTGTCATTTATTTTTTATGTAGACCAATAAATGTGTTTTGAATTACAATTAGACCCCCAGAATAATGAACAGTTTCTCATCTGCATACTCCGTCTTACTCCTTTCTCCTTTAAGAAACCACCTTTTTCTTTTTTGCTTACTTTCTTATGTTGGTATGCAAGAGATATTGCAATCAGTTCAACATGCCTCTAGGAATTAGCCATGACATATGATTTTCTTACCCCTAGCTGATTTGTGACCTTCTGAAAATGAAAGAAAATTCATTCTTAAGCAAAATATTATAATTGATATTTCTTTGAATTGTGATAGAGATGAGATAATAATTGTTTCGGGTATGATACAAAAATAGAATCAAAGCAGAAACACTGCTCTGAAATATTCTAGAATGAGAGCTTATTCCAAAGAGAAAAATTTCTAAAGAACATGTCTTGTGTCATTTATTATCGGATTCACGGATACAAGAAGTGATGGACAAACCCAGCAGCATTTAAGGAACGACATAATACTGAAATAGATATCAGTAGGGATACTAATGGAAGAGTAAAAACCAGTCTCCTTTGGAAACAAGAAGCATTATTCTTCACCTCGATGCAATACAGCACCCTATTGAATCTATAGAGTGTTGTACCTGAACGTCACCCAAAAAGTTCAGCTCTTCTATGCTTGAAGTACAGATGTAGTAAAACCACATTGTTACTAATGCAGCATTTACATTCAGTGAAATATTATTGATAGGGAGGAAGATGAACCAGAACCTTCAGACTGTACTAAAATGCACAGAAGACGAAGTAATTAATTAGTTCCATATAATTTTTAAAGGATTACTGCTAAAGCAGTGGCCAAATTCCAGCAATAGAAATGAGAACTCAGATATTTTTAAGTCTTCCTCAGTCAAAGAGCTCCAATACACATTTTTCTACAAGAATACAATCAAATAGACTTGAGGCAGCATTTCACATGTAAATAATCTCTATGCAGAATATGTACCAAATCAACAAGAAAAGCTTTTAGCCTTTTAAGACTCCCATAAATGACTTCTAAAAACAAAGGACTGGTATAAAAGTTACATTCTATTTTCTGAGTGTTGGACTACAGAATTTAAGAATCAATTTCTTGTCAGTAGGTACATTATAAGCACAGAGCTAAAGTAGAATTTAAGTCGTACATTATTTGCTACTAAGAAAATGTTAGATGACTTTGGTATTTTAATGTTAAAATGAAAACAAGAAGAGCATGTGTTATGCCCCTATTCCATACAACTTCTAGAAAATACTATTCACAGATATTGTCTATGTGTCAAAGTACCAATCCATTTTATCATGCTTTAAGAATGAGATGCATTCTGCACCGAAAAGCTGGACAAATACCATATTTGTTACAGAATGATTGCAGAGATCTCTGTAAGGTTAGAGCTAATTTGACCTTTACATATAACCACTAAAAATCCCAATAAATGTGCTTTTTCTTCACAATATCTAAATTAGTTGGTTACTGTTTTCAAATAAGCTGTACTTTTCCCCTCCTCCCCTTTCCCTCCTCCACCAACTGCATCACTATATATAAATTCATCACTATACATAAATTTATCCCTTTTTCTTAGCATTTTAATTCTCTCTCTCTCTCTCTCTCTTTTTTTTTTTTTTTTTTTTTTTTTCAAAAAAAAAGTCTCCCAATTTTTTTTCT
>VZRZ01001932.1:6571-29041 GCA_013398175.1 Climacteris rufus | reverse complement strand
TTTTTTTTTTTTTTCTTTCCCTCTTCCTTTTTTTTTTTTTTTTTTTTTTTTTCCTTCAATAAACAAGTCTTCACAGTTCTCTTCTGGATTATTTGTATCTGAGTCCTGCCAGTTAATTTGAGTGAACAGGTGACTGAATCTCATCTAGCCATATCCTACTTAAGGATTTAGTACCTTAAAAACTTCCTATTGAATAACAGTCAAGTCCAAATATACCTGAGAATGTCTACTCTATAAATGTTATTTTCCTTAGGTGCATCCCTGATTAGTTATAATGTTGCTTGTGTGGCTAATTTTGTCAATGTAGTGTGGAGTTACTCATTCTGGTACCATGGACTGAGTGCTCTGCCGCAGTTCATATTTATGAGGATGTCAGGTCACATCAGGAGTACAGAACTACTGAGGTATTAGTGATACTTCTCACAGAGTGAGCAAGGTAATGACTACTGTCTTGTCAGCACTTTGAAGCCTTAAGCTGATGGCAGCCTTAGAACAGATAGTGCTGGATCCCTGCCCCCCCACCCCACGTGTCCCCTATCTCCTCTTTCCCCTACAAAGTATTTTCTAAGGTTATAAGGGCAAGTTTAGCATCAACAAGTCAAGTCTGGAAACAACATACCTTTTGTTGTCATCTCTAGGAGCCAGGTCTGGATCAGAAAATGCTGTGCAGGTGAAGAGGCCTAAGAGGCCCTATCCACCAGAATGTGTTAAAATTTGGTCATCACTGTAACTCCTTCATTTCACACAGATAAAAACTGCTGGAATTCTTCCGTATTGCCAAAGATTAAACAGAAAAGCTGGAATCCAAGTAAAACCTAACATGATAGCATATATATGGCATTATCATTTCTGCTTGATTGACTGAATATACTTCCTCTACTCAGTGGACCATGAACTAAAACATCAGTGAGGCAATATCTCAACTTTTAATTGTTTTGGTGTTTTACCCCCAAAATTTTACACATGAGAAGCATACTTATTTGCAAATTTAGCCAGCAATCAGATCTGCAAAATAAAAATATTCTTTGATATCTTTTGTCATTCAGTTGCTTTATGAAATATCCCTGTCTTTCTATAAATTATGCCAATAAATAATAGGATTTAGGAAAATATTTTTTATATTATTAGTTTTGCTGCTTATCTTCCGAGCAGATGATACTCCTAAATAAGATGGAGAGTTGTTTTCTGTCTTGTATTCTGAATGAGGCAGGTTCTTAAGATGTTCTCTGGGCTATCTGGTTCTCTCAGAAGTAAACATCGATCCTGGTCTAGGACATACAAAAGAAGAGCAAGAATTACTTTACTGATGTTTGATTCTTGTGATAGTGGCATGTGTATGTGCATCTCTGGTACGTAGAACCAGAGGCACTATATGCATATGAAGAAATTTTTCTTAGATATTTTTCTACTTCACTGCTGCATACAAAATTCTGTTCTAGTATCGTTGACAGGAATAAATATATAATTTTCTGGAGATGTAACAACATGGAAGACCTGTGAACTGTCTGTACATGGTTACCATGTGACTTTGCAGTCACAATTAATTTACAACTCTGAATTTTCCTCCACATTTATAGGAGTAGTTGTGATTTTCCTTCCTAAATAGAAATGCCTTTAATTTTTACCTAGTTTGATTACTTGTTTGATTCTAGCTTTTACATATTGTAATCAATTCCTTTATTCTTTCAAATGTCATTTGATTCTGGAATTTGAGTTTTCACACTGTAGAAATTTTAGAATTTGGTGCATTTTTTAAAAATTTTGAATCAGACTGAAGAATGTAAAAGTTGAATTTTTAACAAAGTAATGTTTTGAGAAAAACTTGTTTCAGAGAAGGCAGAATCCACAGTTCCTGTCATTTGTAGATCAGCAATCTAGATCTGCCCAACTAGCTTGGGGAACTGGGAACATGCCTGTTTTCTGGGCAGAGATACAGAAAAATACACAGTCAGCCAAGAAATGGTCTGCCCAGGAAACAATGAAACCTAGCTTATCCATGGAGCCATGGCATTCCTGTATATTATTAGTTGTACTATAACTTAGTTAGAGCTCCCAGGCACTCGGGCAGCCAACACCCGGACAGGTGGGATTTCAGGGAGCCAGGGAAACCACGTGTCAGTCATTGGACTGGTATGTGAATAGGCATTAAAACAAGCGCTCACTCAAGCCTTCCAACCTACCCATCTGCTTTGTTTTTGTGAAGTTTCTGTTAAGTCAACAAAGTTTCAAGGAAAGTCTTTAATTGCATCAGGCAAATTATTTTCAGGGAAGAATTATTAATTGCAAAGTATTGCTCAGATCTGACTGTGGATAATTCAGCAATCTTAAGGAAGAAATTTGATATAATTTCACTGACATTTAAGTCCCACAGGACAGATGATAAATTGAAATGTGCTGGAGTATAGCCAGAATACACTACACTACAGAAATTCCCACTCAAAATAGTGACTCTTCAGGATGTTTCTATATTGGCAAAACATATAGTAGTTCTAAAATTATAAATTTTCTATAACTCTTTGATGGCCCCACAAATAGAAGCATATAGGTAGTTAAAAAACAGACTTTTGCAGTGACGACCTGTGGTTCAAATAAGTTTTTAAACTTATAGTTACAAACAATACAAGGCAATCACTAAAATATTCTAAAGCAAAATACAAAGAAGAAATAAAAATTCTTAAATGCATCTTAAATTATTTTTCAATGATAAACTGGAAAAAACTGTGTCTGGTTCTTTTTTGTTCCTCCCCCAAGTTTACAAGGTAATCAGTAGACAAATATTTTCTATGGTGTTACTATTTTGGATTGCTGCATCCGCCCCATTTTGACACATCTGGGGCATGCAATTATTCACAAAGGTCATTTTCCACACAAGAAAAAGACAATGACTAGAAGGCAGTATTTAGGTTGTGAACACACCGTGACAATTTAATCAATGAGAAAACCCCAATGTCAAGAACCATCTTATTTCCCCATTGACAAAGACAGATGTTTCATCAGTTGCTTGTAAAACTGACTGAAGACAGGTCAGAAAAGCAGCACAGAAAGACTATAGATGTTCTAATACATTAGTCATAAAGGTGGAGATAATCTCATTTTTATATCTTCATTTAATAATCATCTTGAAGGGCAAAGTATCATTCACAGAGTAACATCTTATTTATTTTTCAGTAAATTGCAACAACCATATCAACAGAAAGGATTTATCTGTCTAAATAGCTCAATACAAATACAAAAATCACAAGCTGAAACTCTAAAATACTCCACAATGTTTACACTTAGATATGGAAGTATTTGTAATGAATGGCATGTGGGCATGCCTGAAAAGATTCTAAAATATTAATTTTCAAATTTTATCATGATTCACAGTTTAGATGCTTGTGCATATCCCTTGTTGGGCCATCTGACAAAGATGTGTTGGGATATAAGTAATATATAAAATAGACTGAGCTCAATATTTACTCGAGGGTACAAAGATACTATTCCATTATTATCTTGAGCTGAACATTACCTTGAGCATGCTTAGTGATGCCTATGCCCATGGGACTGCAGGAGTGTAAGAGTAAGGAGGAAGACAACACCAGCATCACTGCAGTGTAGTTTTACACCAGTTTGTGACAAATGTAAAACACATGTTGATTCTCCCAAGAGAATTGTGCCTGTATCTCGAGTGTATGACCTAATCATCAGTCCTGTCTAGCACTGTGTGAGGGTATATTTATGCTAAAATGCAAAGCCTAACTAGACATCAGTGGATGGAGACATTTAGAAAAGCAAGAGTTCCAAATCATTTTTCCACTGACTATTAATTTTTTTGTTAACAGATCTTTCAAAACGAAATGAATTAATCTAAAGTGTTTCTCAGATTGCATGAATCAGATAGCTTTGTTGACACAAATGGACTGTGTTGATTTGTTTTGATTTCTGCATACATTTGACGGGCCATGAGATTTTAATTAATGAAAGCAGAAATCAGATCCTCTTTTTTTATTTGTATTTTAAAAATGTATTAATATAGTTTTTATTTTATTATTTTATTTTTATTCTAGGAAAACAGGTCATGCATTTTATACCCACCCTAACTGTATTTCACTTTTGCCATTTAATGGTGAACATGGTGGTAGTGCTAGGTTGATTGTTGGACTTTATCATCTTAGTGGTCTTTTCTAACCTCAAGGATTCTATGATTTTGTGATTTGAATTAGAGGCTTTCAGTCCCCAGCAATGTTTAAGTAGGGTTTTAGTTCTGCATGACTCTTAGAAGCCACACGTCTTTCATGAGAACAGCTGGATGAGGCAGTTTTTAATTCAACAAGTGCTCAAAATTCTCTTGCCATAGTCAGATGTATCACAGATACAAGAGAGAAATGCATACAGCTTTATGTTTTCTTCTCTCTACAAGGACCCCACCACAGATGTATCTTTTTCATTCTCTGAGAATTGCTTCTAAATGGATTTAACCTCTAGGGAGTGGTAGTACAGGAAGACGAAAACTGTAGTGCACAACTCACTCAAGTTGTAAAACTGAGCTGTTTCTTGCATTGTGAGAAACACCCAGAACCTAGTCATTTTACATGTTCAGTCATCCTAAATGCCTGTTCTATTCAGCTTAATGGAAGTGAGGCAACAATATTTAAGAAATACAAAGAAGTAAAATGCATAATATAGGGAAAAAAAATCTGTTCTGTCATATTTATCACTAACAGCATCTACCAGTGTGCAGAAAGTTATTGGCTTCTTAAGCCTAACCATTGCAGACGCTAAAAGAAGCATATGTGTAGTCTGAGAAATTGGGGAAGCTCTTTGCTCCATAGTATCTAAAACTCATATTCCAATAATGTCCATCAAAATAAAAATCTCCCTGTCTTCTACTAAAAAAAGTCCATAAATTTTATTCTGATCCATCCCCATGTTGAAAAGACTTGATAAAAGTGATGTCTGCAAGGATTCTAATACTAATTTTGTACTTATAGTAAATAATTTAAATATTTACAAGTGTATAGTTGTAGTTACAAAATGAATGTGGAATCCAATTCATTTTTCTGGCATAATGACAGCTTATGTTAATGAACTTAGATTTCAGATGAACTAATAAGTTCTATTTATGTTAACAAAGGTAAAATATGCATAGGTAGCTGTATCATATATTAACATGACTGAGTGGAAAAGCACTGTAAATAGACAGTAAGTCTTAGAAAAGAAATTTTAGTTGTTTTACCTAGGAGTTTAAATAGTTAAGTAGCTTCAGCACTACTTTTTGGTTACCCTTTCATTGATCTCTCCTGACTTTTGGTCTCTCCTGACTTTTGATTGATTTATAAAGCTTTACAGGGAAATTAATTAGGAGCTGTGCACAATATCCTTATTCCCATTACAAATAGAATTGGAATAAGTTTAGTACTTTGCAGTGAGACTTTGAACATGATCTTCTTGAAAACTTTTAAAATATTTTGCAGAAATATCATATCCACTTTTTATTTACATTATCCAGGTGTTTTTTTTTTTAAATTAAAATTTACAAGACCATAAAAACTGTTATCATAGAGCATTACAGAATTAGCAAACACACTAATCAGGCTAAATATTTAAGGCATACTCTGGGTGCCAGAAAAATAATTTTCAGTACAGTTACCTGTGTGAAAGCCTGGGCTCCAGGCTCCAGGCTAGGCTCCACAATTCAAAGGCTGGTTTTATGCTACATTTTGTATTAAGTAACTAATAGGATGACTGATACTTGGTTAAATTTACAATACCTGTGAAGAAATAGATTTCTAAGAATGTGGTCTACAAAAGGCTGCATGATCATCTAGTGTGGCCATTACTAATATTGTCAAGGCAATCATATATTACTTTCTTCATCACTGTTTGTGAAGCTGTTCTTATATAGGATTCCCTAACATGGAGTTTTGCATCTAGGCTAGACCCAAAATAGACCAAAAGTGGACTTAGCTGAATGTAGTGTAAGGTGACAAATGAGACCCACTCCAGCCTCTAAATGACATTGAAAAACCTCTGTCAACCATCAGGTACTTTGCCTAAATTCCATAGGTACTTTGCTGTTCAGCTTCAAAAGTTGTCAGGGCACACAGCTGCATGTTTGTATCCTGAAGTGTCACATCTTAGTTTTGATAAACCAAATGCCTCAGCACTGTCTTGCCTGACTTGGATCTAGAAATGAAGCCATGAGAGTAACCCAAAAGTCTTGTCATCAGTGCAAGGAATAAGCACACAGTCAGACTCTTTGTGATGCACAGGTGAAGAAACCATCTGCTTTTCCTGAATTAGCTTAAATTAGTTTGGGTAAGGGAGACTGTTTTCCAGTTAGAGCACTTCCAAAATGACAAACAAAAAAAGGGTTTAAATATTTGAATATGTAAAGAAAATTTAAGATGAAGTCTTCATCATATTATGTGTGTTATAGCTAGTCATCTGTGAAATAACAGCAGGTAATACCAGCAGCACAAAAAAGTCCTTGTCCAACTAGTTTTGTTTACAAAGGTGAAGAAAGAAGGGAAAGCATTTCAAACAAGCTTCAATCATGTTTACTGGCTAGGAAAAAATGGGAAGATGGCCCTAATGAACTTGTGGTAAGGTGCTACAAGCATGCTCAGCAGTAGATGAAAAAACATCTATGAAGATTCACCAATATAAAATTTTAGCTGGGAAGAATATACAGAATTCAGAAACAGAGGAAAAATGTAAAAATTTAAATGACAACTGAGTGTTGAAGCTGACTGCCTAAAATGCTGTGTCTAATGACCTTTTCTTCTAGACTTAAGATTGGCTTTTCATTGCTCCACTTTTGCAAAAAAAAAAAAAAAAAACCAAACCAAGAAAAAAAAAAGAAAAAAAGGAAAAAAAGGATTAAGCTAAGAGACAATATGGAAGATAAAATATGAGCAAGAACATGACATTCTAAACAAGGTTTGTGGAGGGATTTAAATCAAACCTGAAAGAGCTGAAAAAGTTATTATGTTTCCTTTTTCTTTAGGTCTGCCTAGAACAACTGTAAGGAAACAAAACCTCAGTGTTTTTTAAATACATTTTGTAGTCCAAAGCAATGATCTGGCCTTCAGCTGGGATGGTCGCGACTGCTTCCTCAGCCTACATACATATACAAGTTGAAAAGAAAACTTTCAGTAAAGAAACTGGAAAAACAAACCTTACCCTAAATTCATCAACACCAGATCACCAGCAATTTTCAGGAGGATTGTTCTCTCAACATCCAGAACATCTCACCATCTGATTGATAAGGCTTTGTGACTTTACAAGAACACTGAACATCTTGTATCATTGTAAACTTTCATTTTTAAAGGTTAAACAGCATAAAAATAATTTTAGTGTTATTTCCAACCATCGTTGGTTTTATACACAGAGCTAAGCTCTACACATATTGTCCTAGTCAATGTGCCCCAGGTGGTTTGGCTTGAATGTGGTGCATCTCCAGATGCTCCTTCCAATCTCAGTCGCTGTCATCCCTAGGACTTTCCCTCTGGAGACCAGGGGTTTATTCTTCTCCCTTGAGAGCCCTCAGAGGAGCCAAGTGATGGCATTCTGTTGGCACTGAGGAGTTCACCAGACCTCTCCCACCTGCATTGTTGGGCCGTCCATTGCCAGGTTCTTGTGCACAAGGCATGTTTCTCATCACAGGATCTGATACATCTGAGGTTTAAACCCACCTGCAAGGCCACAAGATACCAAATGTCTTGTAAAATAGGCTTTCTCCATTTGGGACACCTGTCTTCCTGGCTGGGCAAACAATGGTGGGTGGCTCCCAGGAACTGTTTTATGTCACAGTGACTGAGACCCTTCCAGAACTTGATGCTTTTCAGCAGCCACAGGCTCTGTCCCCTTACATTTTGTCTAGGACTTCTGTGGGCACAAATGCAAGCTATGCAGGTTCCAGCAGGATCATGGTCCTGATCCTCAGCCTTTGGCTTGGTGGAGTACAGCAGCTCCAGGCACTAAGTGAAGGCAGCCTCTTTCAATGCTTCTCTCCTGTATGCCCACCTGTGAGTAGCTTTGGGTCCCACACAGGGGCTGTCCCAGGGCTGTGGGTATAGGGAAGGTGCTGGATCAACCAGCACTAAAGTCTACCAGAGATTTTCTCTACCTTCCCTGTGTCCTTCAGATACTCTTTGCTAAATCAGGTCGTGTCTTGGTGACAGTATGAGGACTCAGGGGTCTTGGACACAGCAGGTCTTCACCCATAATCTCCTGACAGCTCACCAGAGCCTGACCCATTTCACCCAATACAGCTTGAGCACTGGACAAATGTGGAAGAGATCTGGGCTTTCCATCCTGCTCTTCCTCCTCCCTCCTGCCCATGTCTGTGGCTGGCAGGCAGGAGAGATCTTTCTCTGCTCTTCTACCTACATGTTTCCTGGATCACAAAACCCATCCCAAGGAAATTAGGTCCTTTGGTTGATCCACATGTTTCGGCTTGATCTCTCTCAGAAAAGCAAAGCTGCAAACCTCTGGGCTTTCAGTAGCAATCCAAACAGAGACTGGTTTTCAAGCAAAGCACAATTTTTCCACAGCAAAAAGCTCTGGAGCAACAGGAGTTCAGGAGCAGTGTTTGAGAGCCTGTTTTGAAGGGAAATCCTGGACAGATTGTTTCCAGACAGCAGTGGAAAATTCACAGTATGTAGCTTTGTCTAGTCTCACCACCACAATAAGTCATGCAGATGCAGAGATGCTGAATACCACTGAACAAAAATACTTGTGATGCTTTAGAAAAGGTAAATCCACAAACTATCCAAATTTGTATTTTCCTTATAAGCCATTGTCAAGAGATATAAACACACACTGACACAGAAGATAAACTAGACAACAAGAAGTGACAAGGCACAGTTCTCTTTGGTTTGTTCCTACAAGTCTTCCCAAGACAGGGACAGTTGCTCAGCCACTTCTAGTGACCAAGTCTGGAATGAACTGTCCCTGTTGTTTGGTCTGATCCAGAAACAGCCCAGCTCCTTCGCTCTCAGAGCTAGACATACCAAAACAACTCTGAGGAAAGGGCCCTGGGGCAAAGCAAGCTGCAAAAGACCATGCCCTGCATATGGTGAAGGAGTAAAATGAATCTGAATAGTTTGGAAGTGGCTTTTCAGTGGACAGGTGCCCACATGAGGGCCTAGAATAGATCTTTGCAGCAAGGCTACAACGTTCATGTTGAGAAGATGGAGCCAGGCTCTCGACAGCAGTGCACGACGATAGGATGAGAAGCAGTGGGCCTCGTCAGAAACAAGACTGGAGAGAAAGGGCAACCATTTTCCCTATGGGGACAAGAGTGCCCAGAGAAGATACATTGTCTGCATCCCTGAGGCTTCTCCAGACCAGGTTTTAAAGAGTTCTGAACCCCACTGTCAGACTTTCTGATGTTGCTTTGATCAGAAGTCTTCATCAGGGACCTCCTGGCACCCTCTTTAAAATGAATTTTCCATGATCCCATGCTTTTCTTTTTCTCTTTCCATGCAGCTTCATCTCTTATCCAGGTAGAATAACCCATTCTCCCATCTTTGGGTCTTCCCCCAGGCATCCTAGGATGAGTCTCATACATTTCCAGAAAGCCCTGAACAATATCCTTCTGTAATGTCTGAGCACCCTTAAAGACTCTTGCCCTTCATCCTGCAATGACTTCTCCAGTGCCAAAGGCAATGACTCCTTTCAGCCTGCAAGGTCCTTACACAGCATTTCTGTGGGTGACAGAGCACAGTTCTGAAAAGAATTGAATGGCCAACAGTTCAGCAAAGGAAAATGAAAAATCCTGCACCTGGAGAGCAATCACTTGATGCATCAGTACATGCTGAGAGCAGGTTTGCAAAATGGACTTGCAAACAGCAGACAGCAGGTTGAACCTGGGCCAGCACTGTGCCCTTCTGGCAAAGAGGGCCATCAGCATTCTGGGCTGCATAAGGAAGAGTCCTGAAAGCAGGTCAAGGGAGGTGATCCTTCCCATCTCAGCAATGCTAAAGCCTCCACTGGAGTACTGTGTTCAGTTCTGGATTGCAAAACTACAACGAGAAATAGAAATTAAAGTCCAGCAAAGAACCCCATAGACGATGAAGGAGTTGGACTGTTTAGACCGGAGAAGGTTCAGGGCAGACCACATCAACATTTATAAATATCTGAAGTGAATCTGTAAAGAAGGCAGAGACAGACTCTTGAAGCAGGCATCTCTTGAAATGACAGGACCTGAGGCTATGAGCAGAAGCCAAAGCACAGGAGGTTTGTGCTGAATAGAAGGAATATTTTTCATGGTGATAAGTGGTCAAGCACTGGCACAAGTTACCTAGAGAGCCTGTGGAGTCGTTGTCCCTGGATATATTAAGATGTTGTCTGGATATGATCCTTGGCAACCATCTCTATGTGGTCCTGTTTGAGCAAAGCGCCACCTCCAGAGAATTCTTCAAATATCAACCACTCTGTGATTTAGTGAATTGTTTTATTTTAGAGACCAGGGTGAATTCAGCAGTGGAAGTGTCTGACTTCTTATTTTTTCCTTTTTTTTCCTACTTTACTTGACAATTATTAATGAGCCATAACCTGTTTACCTGATTATTTTTGCTTCACTTCCATTAAGATAACCACACACATGCATGAATATACACACTTCCCTGCAGATATGCTGCTAACAGTTTACTGTAATATTGTCCTTTAGCAATATAATTTATAAATGGTCAGGAACTTCATAAAAGCACAAATAGAAATAGAAATGTTTTATGTTTTACTACAGATACATTTCTGTTTTTTCAGCAGATCTTTTCTCAATGAAAAGCCATTAAAACCACTACCATAAATATTACCCAGCAGCCTACTTAAATTAAAAAAGTTAATGTATCAGCTGCTAACGAAATATATAGAGCATATATCCAGGCTTCACACCTTCAGCCTTACCCAGATGTATCATCATACCAATGTGTTTTACAGAATGCACAGATGATCAACAAATAACAGGTGTTTTCCTTTCTCCTTCTGTTGATTTACAAATCCAACTTTAACACTAAGTTCAGCTTGTAAGTAAGACAGTGAGTGGAGAGTATATTTTAACTTGCATTTATAGCCTCTGTTCAAATGCAAAAATTGTTCTTTTGCTGACTGTTACAAACTTTTGCTTATAAGATTGTGCTTTGTATATGTATTTATACATACATATATATACTGGGGGAAAAGGAAATCGGTTGATCTCTTTTTCTTTATTAAAAAACAAAACAAAACAAAACACAAAAAAAAAACCTAAAAAAAAAAAAACACAAAAAAAAAAACAAGGAAAGAACCAGAATTTAAAAGCTCTGGTTCATTTACAAATCTTTTTTGCAACATAGTTCATGACCACTTACATGTTTTGTTTGTATTCCTGCTTGTTTTTTCAGTTCTACATAATTCCAGCAAACATAAACTTGCTCCCGGACTTTGTGAATCTACAGTAAAATTTAATTACGATATGTCAGTTCATACAAATCTCAGTATGCATGGTGATTACAACAAAGGGAGTTGATACTAAAGGTAGTGACAGGAAAGTAAGTGAATCTATGAAGAATGCAAGTGTGAATAGTAGCTATAGGCTATCCATAATAACTTTTGAGCTACATGATATACATTCCTTCTCTTTTCTGAGCACTATAGAGAAACACAGAGAAGGATGAAGATAGTAGGATACTGAGGTGAGAAGTAAGGAAAGTTCATAGAGATTTAGCATTGAGCAGCTTCAGAATCAGCACTGGTACAACAGTGGGCATAAATATGCCATATGATTTCACCTATGTAGGAAACTAAATGGTGTGATGGAAAGAAGTTAAAAAAACCCACAACAAAATAGGAGAAAGGAAAAAAAATTAAAGTACAACACAAGGAGGACAAGACTATAAGCAACTTTATGTTTCCTCAGTGCTGTCCTTAATTATTTTCAGATCTTTATAAAGACAAATCAGAAGCACCTCAGAAATATCACAGACTGGAAAGAGGAAAAGATGTAGAGAAGCATGAATGTAGAGAAGAATGAAGAATAAAGTGGTTTTCATTTAAAGTCCATTCAGAATCTTCATACTATGTTAAGTATGAAAAAGACTTTGGAAAACTAATCCATTCTTGACAGACATTTATCTAATCTTCTTTAAAGTACCTTCAATGACAGAAAGCTGACAGGTTTCTTTAGCAAACTTTCTAGTTCTTCACTAACTTTTCCTTCCAAAAGTGTTTTCTAAGATGTGTTATACTAGACAATGCATCTTTTTTTCTTGCAATCTAAGCCCATTACTTCTTTTCTGATACAGAGGATATATAAACCCTTTCTTTGAATAATATTTTATTTTTTTGAAATCTATTAGCACATCCTTCCTAAATCTTCTCTTTATTCTATCTGTCCTTGAAGGTTATAAAATCAAGACCTTAAATCAGTACTTTTGCTGTGGTTAGCTCTTTCACCAGTTAGCATCTACTTATGATAAAGTCTGGTGGAAGAAAATTTCACAGAGTGTGCAAGTGTATTCATGAATGCTGAATTGTTTAAAAGGATACCTGTATGCCTCTTGTAGGCCACAATAAATTCTTTATCACACTGTCCAAATTTGATGTTGCTGACTCATGATCCTTGGGATCCTTTTTGTTGGCTCATGTTGACCTTGATATCGTGTCTAACTTGTAGACTTGCAGAATTTTTACCTAGACAGTCATCTCCTAATTTGTACATGTGCAATTTATTATTTCTGCCTAAGTGATTATCTTGCAGTTGTCTCTATTGAATTACATTCTAGGATTTCAAATCTACTTCCTATTTGTCAAGATTAATTTGAATTCTGTTACTGTCCTCCAATACACTCGCATGCTTTCCTGAGCTTGGTATCATATGTCTATAGTCTCCATTCCTGTATCCATACTATTCATACTGAAGCTTCAGCATGACATCTTCAGATTACTGAAGCAGACCTCACAAGAGCAGTAAACAGAACAGCAAAAAAAAACCCTAAAGAAATATGGTAAACCAAGCAAGTGTATCAGCAGGAAAAAGAATATTAGCAGAAAAAAAATCAAAACAAGCTTATATGTGGACTGTGCTGCACGGAAAAGTGTGTCTGGATTGTTTTATCATTAAACAAGATGATCCTAAGTAATAGTGATCCTTTTTTTGTTTGTTTGTTTTCATAGCTAGTACATCTGTAAAATCTTCTTCAGTCATCTTCAAGCAAAACAACTTTCACCTTGTCCTGAGGATTTTAGAATATATGGGTATTTATAGAATTTTGCAAGAGAAACTATGTGTTCCAAAATTATGTATAAATAAAAAGGATAGTTCAGCAACTGACACAAAAATCTATGTTCCTCTTTACTTTGTGTAACAGATCATCCAACTCTGCTCATCTTTTGCTAGCTTTAACCTCCACAGAGAAGAGACATTTAGATGTTACATCCTCTAGCTACAACAGCAAGAAGAAGAAATATGGCACTGTTATTTCTCTGTTTTCATTTTCATTCTAATCTTCCTTTCTGAATTTCAGGATGTTAGTATAGTTGTGGTACAGGATGACTGCAATGTCAGTGTATTAAACACAAAATAAATACAAATTTGCTATGCTATAGATCAGTACTCCAACTCTTCTCTTCCATGTCCACAGCAGAGGATGTAGATCCATGAATGCTCCCAGCTGGAGAATAAGTAATCACAATCTTTAGGCACACTTGCTTTTCCTCTCCAAACAATAACCACAGATGACTCATTTCATATTAACATTATATTGTGATTATATCAGTAACAGGTACAGCCACATTTCTGTGTATAGAAGAGTGTTCCAATGTTTTTAATTGCATGTTATGTGCTTAGTGCAGCCACTTCATGCTGGCTACTGCTTCTTTTATACAGTCTATTTTTAACAGGAAAGTTGAAAAAAAAACATCAGCCAGATTAATCACTGTATTTTCTTTATATATTTGACTGTCATTTAACAGTTCTGCTCTAAATCCTGTATCTTCCACTACTTTTGAGCTAATTTAATCTCTTGTTTTAGTAGCATGAAATTTAAAGTAAGTTTAGTTTATTGTGTTTCTTTCAGTTGAGTAATGTACTTTCCTGAATTAAATAACACACAAAAATCCACCCCCCTAAAAACACAAACAAAAACAATAATGAAAACTGTTGCAGTGCCTCTGGGGGTAGCTGATGGCCCCGCCCGGACCCGCCATACCGGAGCCACGGGGGCTGGGCTCTCTCCCTTCCATGCCGATTCAGCCAGGGATGGCACGGCCCAGGCCACTGCAGGGGCTCCCCGGCCACGGCGAGAGGGGAGGTCCCCACCCGGAAAGGCAGCTCATTGGTTGCTCTGCCATGTGCGGACAGCCAAGTGGCTGGCCAGTGCCCCTGTCAGTCATTGTAATCCTCCACAGCGATTGGCTCTCTTCCGACGGCCCTCCCTTGCTTCCGGGTTCTAACAGACACACCCGACAGCCATTTTTGTCTTTTTCGTCCGCTCCCCGGCATGCGACTCCAGTAATAAAATCATCTGGACCTAAGCGGAAAAGAACCCTTCCTCGTCTCTTTACTTCCCTGCTTAAATTAAACCACTGTGCATGAACTAAGCCTAGACTCTGCGGGAGCTCTGATGCAGGCTCGACTCTGATCATCAGAGACTGGGTGAAGTCGAGTCACTTCTCTCAGGTCATGAGGCCACTGCTGAAGGCTCCGAGTTACTCACACTTTTTACCCGCGGCAGAAAACCGGAAAATATCCGTTAATATCATGTTGGGCACAATGCAGTCAAAGTGCAAAGAGAGCTGTGACATTGTCATAGTGGAAACTAAGAAAGTGCACTCTTTGTGGCAGAGTAAAATGCTTACATTCTTGTATTCATACTGTTGGAGTAACATAGCATACACTGAATTTATGTAGATTATGAAAGATTCAGATTATAAAAGACAGAAGTCTTTTATTTATTGCAATATAAATCATATACCATTCAACAATCTGGAGAAAATTCCCACTTGCAGTTGTACACTCTGGATGGACAACTGAGATGACCTTTTCTTTATGAGCATCTCTCAGTTGTCTAATAAGTTTTCTAAAAATGATGTATTTCCACTCTATACATTCTACCTTCTCCACCGTGTATTTATACATAAAATCCAATTAATAGAATTTTAATTCTGGTAGAACAAATCTTACACATCTGTAATTATGATTAATGCACATAGGATACAAATTCTAGTCATACCGATTGTAGTAAAGACTATCAAATATATAACAGATGTAAGCACTTTGTTATGGCTATTGAAAAAATGTCAGCGTTTTGACTTGAAAGGACAGAGCATTAACATCTGTTATTTTTGTTCACTACTTCCCTCTATCCACATCTCTGTCTGAAGTTGTGTTTGTGCCAACATGCCTATGTGCAATGGAGTGTGCATATGTACCCATGTCAATTTGGCTGAAGCAAAATAGTGCCAATTCCTCTTTAAAGAAAGAAAATATAATATAATCTAGGTCATAATTTTCCTGCTTTTCAGTGGGGTATAGATTTGCTATGTGTGCATATATTTTTGTTTTATCTTTGAGTTGAAGATGTAAAATTGAAAGTATAAAATACAGTAAGGTTCAAAAGCATGCGAAAGATTAATTTTTTATGGTTATATCCTACTTCCTCATGTATTGGAACCACTAAAGCCAGACAAAGAAGTTCAACTATCAGAAAAGTTTTTTTAAAACCTGTGGCTGTGAAATCTATTTTTCATCTGTAAAAATGGTGATTTTCACAAAGAGCAAGATACTAATAATATTGTTGAAATAGTTAATATTAGAACAAATAAATGTAATTTTGACATATATTTGATTCATAATTTAGGAGAAAGTTATCTAATTTTGCTCAGCCATTCTGTACTGCCCAAAAGTTGACTAAGTTGAATGTGATGTAAGGTGACAAATATGAGCCACTCCAGCCTCTAAATGACATTGAAAAACCTCTGTCAACCATCAGGTACTTTGCCTAAATTCCATAGGTACTTCGCTGTTTAACTTCAAAAGCTGTCAGGGCACACAGCTGCACGTTTGTACCCTGAAGTGTCACATCTTAGTTTTGATCAGCCAAATGCCTCAGCACTGTCTTGCCTGACTTGGATCTAGAAATGAAGCCATGAGAGTAACCCAAAAGTCTTGTCATCAGTGCAAGGAATAAGCACACAGTCAGACTCTTTGTGATGCACAGGTGAAGAAACCATCTGCTTTTCCTGAATTAGCTTAAATTAGTTTGGGTAAGGGAGCCTCATATATATTCACAAATATCCTGTTTTCCAGTTAGAGGGTTTCCAAAATGACAAACAAAAAAGGGCTTAAGTACTTGAATATGTGAAGAAAATTTAAGATTAAGTCTTCACCATGTTATCTATGTGGATCCAAGGCTTTTGATTTGCCAGACTTTCATAGAAAAGAACCGAATTTTTGAAACTTCAAATAAGGTGGAAGACAAATACTCCCAAAAAGGAGGAAGCAGGTAACATTTCTACTACGGTTTTATTCCTGCTTAATTACTTCTCTAATTCCTAGTTTTCTAGTTTTCCTTCCTTTAGTCTGATTTTCCCCTAGATTTTAACACAGTAAAAACTTCAGTCATCCTAAAATTTTCTTCAGTCATTAAAATAATTTTGGTTTCCAGCATCGATTTTCTGAAAAAATGTAAATTTTACTACATGTAGCCGTAGTTCTAATCCCTGTTTTTGTTAATATAAACAAAACTTTCCTCTTTTTTGCTCCATCCTTAGTCTTTCTTTGCCATGAAAACTGTTACATGGAAAATACATGAGTAATTTCTGATTTGACTATATAGTTTCAATAGGCAATT
This sequence comes from Climacteris rufus, assembly GCA_013398175.1. Lineage (NCBI taxonomy): Eukaryota > Metazoa > Chordata > Aves > Passeriformes > Climacteridae > Climacteris > Climacteris rufus. The sequence continues at coordinate 12,224 of VZRZ01001932.1, read as the reverse complement.
TAGATATCTTAAGAGCGTACAATGCTTCCCATTTGTGTTCTGACATATTTTAAGGTCCTCTGTTTCTGATTTCACATTTTACTGGTATTTAATTTTTTCTCATTGGCTTCTTCTCATAATACTTTATTCCTCCTGTTTTGATGTCCTCTGTATTTTCCTTCATATGCCCATTTAATCTTGAATAATTAATGAAAATAATCATAGCTCTCTAGACACTGATTTTGGCATGTAGTCTTATTGTTAGCTGTCAGCTTACAAAATGTAATACTCCTGTGAGGGCAGTTTCAAAAAGTCACAGAATTCAATTATTCACTTCCACAAAGCAAGAATCACAACGTGTTAATGCTTTCTTACAGTGGATTTTATATTTTGGCATTAGATCACAGTAAGGCTGCAGCTTTTCAAAATCTGGCAAAGTAAAGGAAAGTCACCAGATGGAGTCCTCAGGTAACATACTGAAATCAATGTAGTTTATTAATACAGAAGTGTTTGGGTAGGCTGTGTATTAATCTCAACCTTCAAAAGCAAACTGACAATGACTTGCCAGATTTTGGAGTTCACAGGAAAAGAGACCCTGGTAACTGATGAAGTTATTTCACATATTTGCCTAGATTTATTTTAAAGGATCTTTGGAAGGTTTATCTACCATGTGCTACTCTATTCCACTGTCTTCCCAGCCAAATAGATAGAGTTCAGCCTTCCTATTTAAAAGGAGTCCAGGCTGAATAATTATATACTCCAATTGTTCTCCATCTGCTGCTTGCTTGATCTACAAATTCCTTTTCTTGTACCAGGAAGCAAACAGCAGAAACTCAGCTGTTCAGAATTTCCATCTGGGAGACTGAAAGTTGCTATCATTCAGTCCTTATAAGAACAAACTATTTCTGCATGTAATTAAGTATAGATTAAAACCTATAGGAAGGGTAAAAGATTTAAAAAATTAAAATTATCTAATTTACACTGGACTGGTACTAATGGGTAAGCAGAGAAAAAAATCAAGTGGCAAATAAGCTGCCTATGGCACCTTTTTCTAAACTAGAACTCTGCAAACTAGAACACGCTTCAGCCTTGGAATTGAAGAAGATAGCTGTATCTATATGATACCAGGGAATTCCAGGAAACATTTCTTAGGATCAGGTTCATATTTTTTCTGGATTCATGTGCCTCCAAGATATTTACATGGGGTAAATTTATTATAAGAATTACTAAATTTCAGAGCTAGTCTTAGAAAAATACAAAAGATTGCTATGTCTAAAGCTTGGAAAAAAGTGATACAAATCTGATTTCTTTTAAATGCATATTTAGCACAAAGCAAATACTACCTACTAGCATAAATTTAACTTTCTTTTTCTTTATGTTGCAAAAACATGACAAAATTATCAAAATGGAAATTTTAAAATTTCTTCTCTAAATTTATTTTTAATTTTTTTTTAATTTATAGAAACTGAATTCTCCTAGTAGAAATAATGTTTTTCCTTCAATTAACAAAATGTAAAGGAAGTTTTTTTAGTCACAACATTGATCTTTTTTTTCCTGAATCGAAAACGTTACAAAATGAAGTATTTGCACAACTAAAATTTAATCTTGTTCAAAAGAGCCAGTATGCTTTAAAATCTACACTTTATCATTTTAACATGCTATAATTTGAAAGATTTCTATGACTACAAGGCATACAGGATCAAATTTTTCTAGTAACAACATTTTCTGGAAGACAGCAAAACCATAGATGTATGTATGGAAGGAGGGAAAAAAAACTCACGCCTGATATTCCTTACATAAATTTTTAAAAAGGCAAAAAAGTAGTTAAACAGGAAAAATGAGAGAACTAATAGATATGATAGATATTAACATCTTTAGTACAATATGTGTTTAATATTTTTGGCCACAGTTTCATAAGCTATGCTGCTCTTAAACAATCAGGAGCATCACTGTATTGGGTGCAGGTGCCCAGGTACTGGCAGTGCGGGCTGCAGGGTGGCCTTGGTGAGGACTGGCCAAGGCTGTCCCATGCTGGACACAGACAGTTCCAGCTTGCTCCAACTCTCTCACTGAAGGACACGACTAGCCCCACAGCCAATGTGGCTGGGATTCTGGGAAAACATTTTAGAAAAGATGGAATATGCTGCACAAAATTATGAGGATGCAAACAAAAAACAAACAAAAAACCCAAAAAAACCCCCCAAAAAATTGAGAAACAGTCATGTGAACATTAAGTAGTACCAGAGATTCTGCTGGAAATTATGTCAAATAATATGGATGCCAGAGAGCTGACAAAAAACCAGCCAATTTGGCTTTAAAAAGAGCAAATTATGCCTGACTGATCTTATAATGGAGTGAGATATTGATGGACAAGGGAAAAGTAATTTATGTCATCTGCCTGGATTTATGTAAAGCATCTGTAAAGGCCCCACACTGCATCCTTGTTGCTATATTAGATACATATGTCTTCAATGGACAAACCATTTGACAGATAAGGAATTGGCTGGGTGACCACATCCAGAGTTGCAGTCAACTGCTTTATGTTCAAATTAAAATCAGAAATAAGCGGTGTCCCTTAGGGGTCTGTATTGAGACAGCTGAATATTTTATTAATTACATAGATGGTGGGATTGTGTGCACCTGCAGCAGGTTTGGAGGTGACACAATTTCAGTGGTGCAGTTGATATGTTTGAGGGAAGGGATGTGAACCAGTGGGATCTTGAACTCCAGAAGTGGGTCAATGTGAACCTCAGGAAGGAGGTCAGACACTGGAACAGGTTGCCCAGGAAGGTTGTGGATGCCCCATCCCTGGAAGTGTTCAAGGCCAGGTTGCAGGAGTTTTCAGCAACCTGATCTAGTGAAAGATGTCCACAGTGGAGGCATTTGGATTTGATGATCTATAATGTCCCTTCTAACTCAAACCATTCTCCTCCAGACTGCTAAGAGACTATGGTACAGCAGATATCCACACTGCAGCCTTGGGAAAGACCCATGTGGAAACAGTGTGAGGAGAAGGGTGCATCAGCGAGAAACTTTTATGAGTTACTACAATCTGCCATTTCCCATCCTCCCTGCTACTACTCAAGAGAGAGAGGTAGAGGATTCAGGAATAAATGAGTGAAGTTGAGACTGGAAAAAACAGTGGCAGTGGCAGAAAATGTTTTGGAGTTTGGGGGTTGATTTTATTTTTTTACTGTTTCTCATTATCTAATTCTTTTTTAACTGGCAATAATTTTTTTTCCCCAGGTCAAGTCTGTTTTGACTGTGACGGTAACAGGTCAGCAATCTCCTGCTTCTATCTCAAGAGTAAAAAACACTTTTAAAAATAAAGGTTTTTTTTAAGGTACTTAATAATAAAAACTCTTACTTTTGTTTGTAATTAAGTGGGTATTTGACCTACATGGATTTTTTTTTTTTCTAGCAGACAGTCTCAGAATGAATAGACTGGTAAAACAGTTTTAGTGCAGAAAAACTTGCTTTCAAAAGTTTTTGTAAAATTTTTCTGCCCTTAAATATTTTTAATTCAAGTACAGGACATGAAGTGTTCATAAGGGCTTTTCCTACAGCTGTTTTGTCTGTGGTTTTCTCAAAGATATTCTTTCTTCATCCTTGAAGTTGTGTGTAGTGTTCTCAAAAAAATTTAAATTTGCTTCAAGTGAAAACAAGAAAAAGCAAGTGATTAAGAAGTTCATAAGAGGTGTTGATACATGGTGAAGCTATACTAAAGATTGTAATTAAAGCATTTTATTAAACTTGTTCTCTCTTCAGTGCTTTTCAGTTTGTCAGGAGAAATCATTGCTACAGGTGTTTTCATTTTAGGAATCAAACAAAATGATGAGGGATTAGAGAACAAAATCCTTGCAGGAATGTATGTTTTAGTTACTGTATTGATGTTACTGCTGTCTGCTGTGTGATGCAGCAGGTATAAATTTGCTGGCTGTATATTTTTTAGCAATTTATGTAATTAATCATGACAACAGACAGTCTTAAATATATTATATCTTCCTTTTTGTCTTTTTAGAGTAATACACAGATAGTAAAATCCCTGCTGAACATACCACAACAGAAACATGTAGTAAGTACTTCAGTGATGGCACTATCTGAAACAGTCTTTCAAATGTGACATGTTAGGGAAAAAAAGCATGGTGTAAATAAATTTTATACTACTTATTATGTACAAGAATCATCAGCACTAACTGCTAAATGTGATACCTGTTCACATCTTCTCAAGTTCAGTGAGGTTCTGATCTCACAGTGGCTCACGACTGAATCTCACTGTGTCTGATAGCTCTGCAAAGTCACAGGTAGCCATGATCACTGATTTTACTGCAACTCTCAAAGAGACATTAAGTTCCCTTTATATTCAGAACAATATTGGCAATTAACAAGAAGTCCAGCTCCTTCTGTGAAAGAAATAGGTTGACACAATCAAGTTGTGTTTCTCAGATTGTGGTCATGGAAGTACCATACAATTACTTGGATCTTGTGTTGTTTATTGAAACTGTCACTTTCTTTTAACATTCATCACACTTAGTTGTATGAAGACTCAGTTCCAGCCTTTGCAAATGTGTTACTAAGCAAAATTTGGCTCTTGGCATGTTTTATACTCTTAATGTTGGTCAAGCTGTGGATTTCAAAAAAGGTACTTTTGAAATTAATTAATATGGACTTAATAATTAAAACAGCAGTATCAGCACCCAGTAATTTCTGCTACATTAGTCAGTTTGCAGAGTTTATTAGTTTATCTGAATTAATTAATTCTCCTTTCAGCACAGTCATTTATTTTCAAGGTAACTGCTGTTCTGAATTATTCAGCCATCCAAGTGAAAGGAATTCAGTATGGTATTAGGCAATTCTATCATGCCTCTCTTTTTATCTTAAGAGCCCCTAAGTGTATGTGGTGGTTGTAAAGGGAAAAGTATGACTGTTTTCCTAATAGAATGAAATTTCCTGTCATTATAAACTGCACATTGTATCTTGTATGACAGAAGCTGTTAAAACAGGTACATTAAAAGGTTTGTCTATTTGATTTGGCGAAAAATAAAAGTACTAATCTCTGTATAACTCCAGATTTCTAAATCTAGATCCTAAATTACAGCAGATCTTCACTTTTTGTGACTGAAAAGAATGTAAGCAGAGTGAGTTCTTGGTCATCCTTCAGGTCCCAGTTCTGTAGGACAGCCAGTGCTGTGTCACTGAGCACAAACTATGACATTTGAACTATTTCCACAGCAAAATTCACTCCTACAAGCCTCCCACCATTACAAATGTTAAAAAAATAACTGATAAGCTCAGAAAAATAGAAAATATAAATCTGCTGTTGTTATGCTTAGCAATAAGTGGATATATCCATTGATATTATGATGAGACATGAAATTTTTAAAATGCCTTAATGGACTGTAGTGGTTTAGCCCTGGACAATGGCTAAGGCCCCACTACTACTGCTCTTTTCCCCCTTCCGAATAGAACTGTGTTACCAAACCATGATAAGAAATGATGGCAGAGGAGCAAAATCAGGCTGAGACAAGGTCAGTGCCTCTAAGTGATAAAGTGAATTTCCTACAGAGTCAAAGGAGCAAGCAAAAACAAAGGAACATTTCCTAAACATTCTTCCTCTGCCATCCTCCCATCCTTCCCCCCCCCCGCCCCCCAAAATCTTCACAGCCCTCTCTCT
>VZRZ01001931.1:3903-23944 GCA_013398175.1 Climacteris rufus | reverse complement strand
GCCCCGGCGCGGCGCGCGGAAGGGGCCGGGCGGGCCCCGCGGCCGCGCACGAAGGTTCCGGGCAGGGGCAGCGCGGCCGGCAGGGGGCGGTAGGAAAATGGCTATGGTAATTAAAGTAATTACAAGAATGATAATTATATGATAATTAATGAAATAGAAGGGGGAAGCTGGGCCCTTGCGGTTATTGCACGGGCTCCTTCGCGCTCTTTAATTCCTTGGCCCTATCCTGGGCCTGCTCCTGTGGCTGAGCACACAGAGAAGCTTCAGAGCAGGTTTATTTTTAACATTTTAACGTTATTTTTAACATAATAGGGAATTTGGATGATAAATTATGGAATCATGGAATGGTTTGGATTGGAAGGGACCTTAAAGATGATCCCATTCCACCCCTGACACCTTCCAACATCCCAGGTTGCTCCAAGCACCGTCCAACCTGGCCTTGGACACTTCCAGGGCTGGATAAAGGAGCTGATTCCTCCTGGAAAGGCTGCTCTGCTTTTGGAAAATATAAAATAAAATAGTTCTTTGTGTGGCTTATTTAAGGTAGAATCGGTGGATCCGGGGAAGGCAGGGCTGCTCTCCCCATCCCCAAATTCTGCACCCAGGGTGGGATGGGGCAGAGCCCAGGCAGCCCTTCCCAGGGACCACCACAGCCGAGTTTAATCCCCAAACCAGGAATTTTGTGGGAAAAACCCTCTGAACTGAGGATCTGCTGCTTCCACACACTCAGTGAGAGCCCTTCAGCCCCTTCCTCACCCCAGATTTGTGGGTGTTTTGCCCCCCAGATCACCCCCAGAGCCAAAGCCAGGCTTAAAACCGGGCTTAACCAGAGGCCTGGGGCAAGTCCTGAGCCTGGCACTGAGCTCTGCCAGCAGAGCCAGGGCAGGGAAACCTCACCCAGGGCCCTTGGGGCCAAAGCTTTTATCCCCAAATGGTTTGAGGGTTGAGCTCCAGGCAGGAAAAGGAAGGGAAGCTTCATCCTCCTCTTCCCAGGAATGAGCCTGAGCTGGAATTCCTGGAACAGCACCCACAGGAGCCAGCCCAGGGGCAGAGGGGCTGTCTTGGACAGGGAATACATTTTTAGTACTGTTTTGTAATAAAACATTAAAATACCTTCAGGAGATTGAGGGGTGAATCCTCTGGGAGGACTGGATCTTTCAATAAAACAATTATTCCTTGTTTTCCTTGTTGTAACTGAGGGGAAAACCCTGATTTTAGGGATGAAAAGGGGCTGTGGGATCTCCCAACACAAGTTCAGGCAGGCAGAGAAAATAATGCCCAGAAGGGCTGGGAAAAGCTGGAGATCCCAACATTCCAAGTGGGAAAATCCCCCCAAAAAAAGGACACAGGACACCCAGGAAGCTCCAACCAACTCTAAAAAGGCAGCAGGGCAGGGTTTGGGATGGTGACACAGGAAGAGCTCTGGCATTGCAGATACAGAGATTTCAGTTTTATTCAGACATTTATTATTTACACAAAACTCCCTCCAGGCATTCCAAGGTTTTCCAGAAGGTTCCACCCCCCCAGGCACAGGGTTAATACTGTTAGTGGGGCCTGGGAGGGTCCTGGGCCAGGGAAACTGGGATGGGGCTTGGGAAAAGTGGGGCTGTTCCTGGCAAACTTCAGCTGGAGCAGCTGGATCCAGGCAGGACACCCTGGGAATGGCAGCACAGGGGGTGGATGCATCCAAATCCAGCCTGGAATGCCAGGACAGGGGTTGGATCCATAGAAAACCACTCTGGAGTGGCAGCAGAGAGGATGGATCCATAGAAAACCACCCTGGAATGGCAGCACAGGGACTGGATCCATCCAAATCCACCCTGGAATGCCAGGACAGGGGCTGGATCCAAAGAAAACCAACCTGGAATGGCAGCACAGGGGCTGGATCCATTGAAAAATCACCCTGGAATGGCAGCACAGGGCTTGGATCCATCCAAATCCATCCTGGAATGCCAGAACAGGGGCTGGATCCATAGAAAACCACCCTGGGAATGCCAATAGAGAGGATGCATCCATAGAAAACCACCTGGAATGCCAGCACAGAGCTTGGATCCATAGAAAACCACCCTGGAATGGCAGCACAGGGCTTGGATCCATCCCAATCCACCTGGGAATGCCAGCACAGCCCACACAATGCCCACAAGTGCAGGGAAGTAAAAAAAAAAAAAAGCCATTTTTAATCTATAAAAAGCTCCTGAATCCATTTATTGCACAAAGAAAGGAAGATTCCCACTAAACCAGTCCTGCAGGTGCTGGATCCCTGTCCCTTGTCCACAGGCAGCTGGAATTTTGCTGGGCTTTAGCCAAGGAATTCCACGGTCCTGGGCTGCTCTGGGAGCAGCTTTCCTGGGAATCCAAGCCCCTGCCCCTCCCCTGGAGCTGCAGGAACAGCCCAGGGGGAGATTCCCAACTCCCCAGTTCCTCATGGAGTCACCAAGGTGAAATTCCTGCTTCAGATCAACTCCATTCCAGCCCAGGGCAAACTGGGATTCCCAGGAACAGCCCTCTTGGGAAAGGCACTCCTTGCCCAGGATTCCCCTCCTCCCCTATCCCCATTTTTTAATTCTTTCCAGCCAAATTCCAGCCCTGGAGTGAAACCTCGGCTGAGGAGAAGAAGGAAGGACCTGTTTTCCCTCAGACTTTAAAAAAAAAAAGCTGGAAAAACCTCATTTTTAAAATTATTCCTCTCCAGACTTCGCCCAATTTAAAACTGCCATGACCTTTGCCAAACAAATTCCAAGCCCCAAATCCTAATTAAAAGGAATTTTGGCACTTTCCCCAGGGAAAAGTCATGAACTGGAATGACTTTTTTTGCTACTACAAGGTGTAACCTGTGAGGAGCCTTCTGTGGAAGCAAGGGCAGGATTCTCCAGCCATTCCAACAACCCTTAGGAAGCCAAAGGACCAGGAAGAAGAGCTTGTTCCCAGCAGGAAAAGGTGGGATCAGGGATCAATAGCTTATCAAGGTGGGGCTTTGCAACTCCCCAGAGTAAAACACGGAAGCTTTGCTCCTGTCAATGTAAACATCTCCGTGGTGCAGAAGCTCCTGGGAGCTTCCCAACACTTCTCTCCTAAGGTTTGTGCCTTTTCCTTCCTCTCCAACCACTCTGGAATTAGTGCCAATGGCTGAGGGGGCAGAATCCTTCCCCCAGAGTTCATGGGAAGAGGTTTTTTTGCTGTCCCATGGACAACACAGGCCTGGAGCACTCACACAAGGCTTGGCTGTGGGTGGGATGGGCAGAAGTCCCTCTCAGGTGCCAGGGTTTGCATTTTCCGTACCTGATTTGCACATTTCCCGAGGGAAAGCTGCAGGGGGATCCTGGGGGTGGCTCCAGCCCTGAGGTCTCACCTCTCTGAGCAACCTCCTGGCTGCTCTTCCCTGTCCCCCTCAGGTTTGGCACTGAGCTCCATCCCTGCAGGAGCCACCGGCAGAGCTGGGGAGATGCAACACCCCCCCCCAAAATTCCCAAATCCTTCCGTGCTTCCCTCTCAAGTGGAGTCATCCAAGCCTTTGTTTGGGTGCTCAGAGCTGGACTTGCAGAGCCTGTCCATGATTCCCTGCAGCATGGGCTGCACGATTCCCAGGAGAGGGCGTTGGGAGGAGTCTCCAGCCCAGCAGGCTTCCATGAGCTGCCAGCATTCCTCGTCAAACACCGGCAGCCGCTCGGGCCGCACTCCTGCAACGGGAGAGGGGCCTGGTTACCCTCAGCAAAGCCCAAAATCCAGGGAAAGCCCTGCCCCAGGGGCTGGGTGGGGCCTGCTGCTCATGGAAAGGGGAACAGCCCAGCAGTGCTGCCAGGATGGGCTCATGGACGCTTCCAGAGGGTGCCCAAACCGTGGGATCCTGGACTGAAACTGCTCCGGGGTGGGAGGGAACCTCCAACTCATCCAATTCCACAGGCAGGGACACCTTCCCCCATCCCAGGCTGCTCCAACCCGGCCTTGGACACTCCCATCCAAATCTTCCCTCTTTTACTTGAAAAGCATCAGCTCTTCTCCTGTCACTCCATTCCTGTATCCCAAGTCCCTCTCTCTCCTTTTCAAGGCACTGGAAGGGGCTCTGAGCTTTCCCTGGAGCTTCTCTCCCCCAGGCTGAACCCCCCAGCTCTCCCAGCCTGTCCACACCTTTAATTCCACTGGAATCTCCTCTTTGGGAGCAAAATGAAAGCCCTGCCCTGCCAGGAAAGCAGCCCCTGCAGGCAGCTGCACATTCCAGAGCCTTTGGGAGCAGTTCCACGTGGGAACAGCAGCTCCAAACCCCCCTGAGTCAGCTCAGTTAATCTCCCCCACATGACAAGGGGGGGTTTCTATGGACAGGAACTGAAGGCACAAAGGATAAAACCTCCTGACACCAGGACAAAGCTGCCACCACCCCAGCTCTCCCTACAGCCAGGGGATAGGAGGGGTTGGCATTTTGGGGTGTGGGTCACCCCATAGCCAGCTCCCTCCCATCCTCAGGGACTGGATGTGCAGATCAGCACAACCTCCACCTGCCAGGGGTTTAACATTCCTCAGGGGATCACTCCTGCCTGCTCTGGGGCTGGTTTTCATCCCAGGCTTGTGGTTTCAGAGTGTGCTGGGCACAGCTCCTGTGCTGCTGGTGCCAAAAGCCATTTTTATCCTGGGAGTTTTAGCTCAACTCCAAGCAGAACCTGTCCAGGTTGGAGCAGTAAATGTTTCTCTTTAGACTGGCCTGGATCAAAACCAGTGGGAGCAGCAGGAGCAGGGCAGGGATTGTCCCTCTGTGCTGGGCACTCTGAGGAGCCTCAACTGCTCTGTCCAGTCCTGGTTCCTCAGTTCAGGGGGGGACATGGAGGGGCTGGGGGTGTCCAGGGCAGGGAATGGAGCTGGGAAGGGGCTGGAGAATCCTGAGGGAGCTGGGAAAGGGGCTGGAGAATCCTGAGGGAGCTGGGAAAGGGGCTGGAGAATCCTGAGGGAGCTGGGAAATCCTGAGGGAGCTGGGAAGGGGCTGGAGAATCCTGAGGGAGCTGGGAAAGGGCTGGAGAATCCTGAGGGAGCTGGGAAAGGGCTGGAGAATCCTGAGGGAGCTGGGAAAGGGCTGGAGAATCCTGAGGGAGCTGGGGAGGCTCAGCCTGGAGCAAAGGAGGCTCAGGGGGCCCTGCTGGCTCTGCACAGCTCCTGCCAGGAGGGGCAGCCAGGGGGGATTTGGGATTTTCTCCCAGGGAACAGGGACAGGAGGAGAGGGAACGGCCTCAGGCTGGGCCAGGGGAGGCTCAGCTTGGACAGCAGCAGGAATTTCCCCATGGAAAGGGTGCTCAGGCCTTGGAACTGCCCAGGGAAATGGAGTTCCCATCCCTGGAGATGTCCAAGGAATCCCTGGATGTGGCACTCAGAGCTCAGGGTGGGGACAGGCACAGCTTGGACTCGATGATCCCGGAGGGATTTCCCAGCCTCAGGGATTCAAGGATTCTGTGAACTTTTCCCTGTCCATTACCAGAATAAAAAGGGATTTGCCCACCACCTCAGCCTGCATCAGAGTTCAGCCAAGCCCTGGTACCTCTCCTGACGTTGTTCCACAGGTGATCTTTGCTCGCACACCTCTCGAAAGCCTCGGGTAACTTCACGTGTCCCGAGCAGATGTACCAGAACAGGATCCCAAAGGCATAAACATCCACGGAGTTGTCATACTTCCCTGCACAAAACCACATGGATCAGCAGGGAAAACATCACTGGCAGCTGAGCAGGCTGAGAACAGATGCCAGTGTTCCCCTTCCTCAAATTTAAGGCACAATTTCCTTGCCAGAAAGGCCAGGCTGGTGTGAAGGAACACAGCAGGAGCTGGGATCACAGTCAGGCTTTTTCAGTTCCCAGGATTTATACATTTTATGTATTTTCCAAGGATTTATACATTTAGGATGCACCAGCACATCCCAAACCGGTGCTTGGGTGCATTCCAGAGTAAAACACCAACACCTGTAAGGCTCAGTTCTGTCAGAGCCACACATCAGCCTCTCAACCCAGAAATATTCCAGGAATCCTCTAAATCCAACACAAATGGAGCTGCTTCCCTTGGATTCCAATCTTATCCCAGCAGGAGCAGCTCTGACAGACCAGAAGGATTCTGGTAGGTGGGATATGAACCTCCAAGTGGTTTTAAGACTCAGGAAAACCCCTCAGAGAGCAGCACCAGAATGCCCAGAGAATTCACTCACACTCCACAAGGCAGCAACAGCTTGGGAATTCCTCACAGGGAATCCTTCCTGGAGTATTTGCCTGTGAAAGCCAAGTACTTCCAGCTTCCTGCTAACTGCTAATTTCACTTTCCAGTTGCAAGGGTGTTAATTACTTCAGCAAAACTCATCAAGCCCACTGCTCTCTGTCAAGACTGACACTTAAAACCCAGCAAGAACACAGAGCACGCATCGAAAGCAGGGAATATTCTGGGGTTGCAATGGTTTCATCAGCAACTGAGACATCAATTGCAAGGAATTGCCTTCAGAAGTGCAGGCAGAGCAGGGCTCAGGGAGGATCCCACCTGTGAAGAGCTCGGGAGCCATGTGGATGGGAGTGCCCACGATGCTGCCAGACATCATCGCCTCCGGTTTGCAGAACCCCAGGTCTGTGATTTTGGCTCGATTCTTCTTGTCCAGCTGGGGAAAAGCCACAGCCAGGCAGCTGAGAACCACATTCCTCACATAAAACATTGATTTTTAATATCAATTTACACTGGGAGGGTTGGGCACCTTCCAGGGCATTTCCCTGGAAGGAGACATTCCTTGTTTCCCACACCAGGGGTGTGGCTGGGATTTAAGAGAACCAGGAACTGGAAATGCCACTTGGAGCTCAAGCTCTCTGCACTCCAAAGGAGCCACTGCACTGCTCCCTTTGCTCCAGGCTTTCTGCCAGGACAGGAATCAGGGAAACCTCAACGTGGCTGACACCAGCACAGCTTAAAATAACCTGGCTGGAGAAAGTTATTCCTTCATTTATGCTTCTCCCTGACACTCAGATGATTCTGTAAGGCTCTGGGATGTGCCAGACAGAGGAATTTCCCTTACCAGGACGTTTTTGAGTTTGATATCCCTGTGCACCAGCCCCTGACTGTGCAGATAACGGATCCCTTCCACCACATCCAAGGCAATCTGCAACCGTGGCTCCAGTTCCAGCCCAGCCTGGGGAGCAAACACACACATTTAATCCCTAAAAGTTCCTTTGGCCTGCTCTTATTCACCAAAACCACTGAAAACAAAGCCATTCCAGCTTTGTTGTACAGATAATGGGGATTTTTATTTTAAATTAGAGAATTGTGGAATGGTTTGGGTTGGAAAGGAACTTCAAGTTCATCCTGTCCCAGCCCTGCCATGGGCAGGGACACCTCCCACTGTCCCAGGCTGCTCCAAGCCCCATCCAGCCTGGCCTTGGGCACTTCCAGGGATGAAATATCTATAAAATATCTATTTAATGACAGAGATTGGTACCTTTAGCCCCGTGTAGAGGTCCCTGTGCAGCCTCTCCATGATGAGCAGCACAGCAATGCTGGAGCCTCCTCCATAGCCATAATCTATCACGGATCCATGGAGGTGCACGAGCCTCTCGTGGGACTGCAGGGACCTGGGGAAGGTTCAGCACCAAAAAAATCCTCATTTTTGCCCCTCCAGCCCAGGCCAAGCCTCTCCTCATGAAAGCAACAACCCCCAGAGCTGCAGCTTTGGCACAGCAAAAATTCCCAGCGCAGTTCAGAGCACCACAACAACGCTCAGCTCTCTGAGGCAATGAAACTCAAAATAGCCCTTTTAAAGGTTATAGTTCCAAAAAAACCCCACTCTTCTTTCAGCTGGCTGTGCTGCAGCACCTGCCTGCAGCTGTTTACTGAAACCCAGCTGCTTTCTGCGCTGCAGAGCCATCATCTGCTTTCTTGGGCTTCAGACAGGACAAAGAGCGGGGAAGGAGAGATGATTCACCAGCAAAAATCAAAGAGAGAAGAACTGCTGGCTATTAGAGGCTGTTAATTCTGATTTACTGTGCATTTGAGCAGCACAGGCACCAGAAAATCAGATTAAGGCAGGAAGGAGCATCTCTGCCCATCACTCTGTGCCAGGTGCCTGTGGCAGTGACACTGGCCAGGTGTCCTGCTTGGATTGGGAATGGCTGAGCATTCCAGGAGGTGACATCAACACTGGCCAGGTGTCCTGCTTGGATTGGGAATGGCTGAGCATTCCAGGAGGTGACATCAACACTGGCCAGGTGTCCTGCTTGGATTGGGAATGGCTGAGCATTCCAGGAGGTGGAATCACCGATTCCAGGAGGGAACTGCAGCAGACCAGGGCCTGCAGTGCCAACTGGACGTGGCTCTCAGTGCTCTGGGCTGGGTGACAGGGTGGGGATCAGCGCCAGGCTGAGCTCTTCCCCAGCCTAACTGATCCATGAGATGCCTGTGGGAGGAGGAAAGCTCTCAGCATACACACCTCATGTAGTGAAACTCAAGTGCAAGGTCATTCCAGTGCTTCTCATCTGGAGGAACAACGGATTTGAGGGCGCAGGGGAAGTGGCCTCCCCAGCTGTCACACAGGTACACCACCCCGTACTGGCCTCGGCCCAGCTCCCGGCCCAGCTTGGGCTTCCCTGCAAGGCACAACAGCCACACATCAGCTCAGCCTCCTGCACAGCCCAGCCTGGCAGCACAGGAGGGGCCCAGGCTGGCAGCAGCACCCAGAGAACTCGGAGGTGCCAGCTGCAGCCTTGCTGGAGCAGTGAGTGAAAAGCCAAGCAGCCTCCTCCCGCTGCCTGCCTGTTGCTTTAGGTTTTAACCCTTCTGTTTTTCAAATTCTGTGTTGCCTAAATGTGTAACTCTGAGATGCTCCACAGCCTGTGAGCTGCTGTTCTCTACAGACAGAGCAGGGCCTCTCTGGGCTGGCTCTGCAAGGACACCCAGACTGCCCAGGCCCAGCTTCCTAAAAGGGGGGGGGGAAATTACAAAGTTTGAATTGGGGAATTTCTGTTGATGTGCAAATGGACCAAACTATAAAGGTGTGGAGAACTCGTGACTCGCTGTCCATTTTGGGTGATGCTCCTGGGGGGCTCTGTCTGCCCTCAATGTACCTTTGAAGGCCTTTCCAATAAACACCCACCTTTTATTCTCTTACTCCTGCCTAGTCTCAGTTTTTGGGCTGGCCTTTTCAGGGAACACACCCAGTGCTGCTGGAGGAGCAGGGAGAGCAGGAAGGCCCTGCCAGCAGGATGCTCACCATGCAGCAGCACATCCTGCAGGGATCTGCTCTCCAGGGACAGCCGGGCGAGCCGAGGAGCGTGGTCCTTCCTCACCTTCAGCCACAGGTCCTCTGTCCTCTCCAGCCTGCCAGAGTGGCCATCCTCCAGCTGCAAGGCACAGCACACACCCACTGTCAATATTTATATGTATTTTACACATTTAATAAGTGCACAGCCCAATTTCAGGGAGCTTTGCAAGTCTGGTTTAGAAACAAAACTTTGTATTAACGCTCAGCTCTGCCATCCCTCCCTATAGAGCAGCTGCACAAACTGCTGCTTTATCCGCCTCTGCAATTAAAAAGCACAAATTCCCTCAATTTAGGGCAACTTCCCTGAGCAGCCAGGCCACATGCAGAGCTGGTGGGCAGCTGGGCAGCCTCACCTGGCGCAGGGAGGCCGCGAAGGCCTCGTGGGAGCTGTTGAGGCGCGTGCGGAACTGGCTGCAGATGCTCTTGGCCAGCTTGGAGGCACTGAGGCTCTCGATGGCATCCTGGGCCACCTTCCTCTTCCACTCGCTGCTGATGGCAGGGGGGCTGACCCACGAGATCCTCTGGATGATCTGGGCAAAGGCACAAGGAGCTCAGGCACTGGCACATGAACAGTCCAGGGTCAGTGGATTTACTGAGATCCCCTGAGAGAACGGTCACTGCACAGAGCTGGGCTAAATAATTACCTCAGAGTAGCTACTAATGAGTTACTCAGGGGATGGGGAGGCCATGCACCAGAGAAGCTGTGGCTGTCCCATCCCTGGGAGTGTCCAAGGCCAGGCTGGATGGGCTGGGAGCACCCTGGGACAGTGGGAGGTGTCCCTGCCCATGGAACTGGGTGAGTTTTTCCAACCCAAACCATTTGGGATTCCATGATTCCAACATTGAACTTAAAGCAAAGCCCTCTTTAGTGGGTTCCTTCTGTTCATTCCAGCAAAGGAATGATTTGAAACACTTGGGAACTCCTGTTTGTTTTGGGAAACGTGGTTTATTTGGGTCTGTGGGTTTTGGTTTGCAGAGGATCTCGATTTAGGTCAGTTCATTCTTCTCCCCCCAGAGCAGCTGAGATTTGCTCTGGTTTGGTTCCAATTTAAACCCTTCCTCTTCCTGAAGTCCCTGCTCTGAGCTGGTGATGCTCTGTTCCCTCCTCCCTCCCTGGATGGATGAAGAACACAACTTTTCCTCACACAAGGTGCAGCCCAGGTTCCTCCTTCTCCCCTCCTGGGAGAGGGATCCAGGCTGGGTGAGCAGCACCCAAATTCTTTGGCTGCTCAGGAAGGCTGGGGCAGAGCAATTCCATCACCCAGCAATTTTGGGAAGTGGTGCATTCCAGCACCTGGGATTTCCTCACCTTCACAGTGTCCAGGACAAAGCTGTTTCCTTGTGGATTTTGCCACTTTGGGAACAACCCTCCCTGAATTTTACAATATTGTGATCAACACCTCTGGATGAGAATCGTGGAATCCCAGAATGGTTTGGATTGGAAGGGATTTTAAAGCTCATCCCATTCCCATGGGCAGGGACACCTCCCACTATTCCAGGCTGTTCCAACCTGGCCTTGGGCACTTCCAGGGTTGGAAAATCCACAGGAACAAACTCCCAGCTCCCAGTGCACATGCCCAGAGCCCATTTAGGGAGCAGCTCTGAGGATTCCTCGCTGCAGAAAGAGCTGCTGCTCGTGTCCATACCTGTTTGATCTGTTCCCACAGCATCCTGGTCACTGTGGAGCCAGAGTGGAAAGTGACTTCAACGTGGTAAGCTGCATTTAGTATCTGCAAAGCAGGGAAAAGAGGAGAATATGGGAATTTTGCCAGCTGTAAACTTTGCCAGGCCCTGTGAAAACGAAAAGATGGATTTCTCTGGGATGTTCCATGAATGACTTGGTTAATTCATTTATTCTGCTGAGCTCATAGGTGTTTCTAGGCTGTAATTTGATTGTTTTATTCACATTTAAGAAAATTTAAATGTTAGGCCCTTCAGTGACTGTTTTAGCAGCCCAGATTCCCACAAACTTCCTTTAATTTCAACATTTCCATGTCCCCCCCACCCAGCCCAGGACAAAGCCAAGGATGAGGAACATCCCAGAGCCATCCCAGTACCTGTTTGAGATAATTGCTTGTGATGTGCACAGAAACATCCTTTGGCTTCTCCAAACCCCTTGCAGGGTGCACTGAAACCTCCCAGGACTCCTCCAGGCTCTTCAGGCACCTCTCCAGAGTCCCCACAAAGCTCTCCCTCAGATAATCCACAGAGCTGATCAATTTGTTGGCAACTGCTTGGTTCAGTCGAGAAATAATCAGCTCCTGGATTTGTTTGATGCAACATTTGATGTCCTTGGAGCTGACAGGTTCCCCATTCTCAGGGATGATGATATCTGCACAAAGGGAAAGAAAAAAAACACCCTTTATACCCTTCATGGTTGGAGCAGCAGCTCCTGAGGGCTGCTCTGGGGAGCCCCAGCCCAACCAACCCCTGCTCCAAATGGGATTTTGCCATTTTTCCCCTCAGAGGTTCCTTATTTTAGAGCCAGAGAGGCTCCAAATGTGCTGGCTTTAGTTTAAAAGTCACACAAAGCTCCTGACTCATGCAAAAAAGGTAAATTTTGGGCTGTTCAGTGCCACAAAGCCACTTTCACATGAGGCCCTAAACCCAGTCCTCCAGACCTGGAGTGATTTGGGATTAGTATTAAAGCATTAGAAAAGCTGGTTGTTCCATTTCAGGGGCAGCTAAAAATCCCATGTGGCCAAGGTGAGGAATTCTCTGCTGTTGGAGCCCCTGGGGCTGGAATTGCCAGGAGATTCCCCTCTCACACCTGGCAGACCCAACACAAGAGCTCCCACAGGCTGACAGGGATGCCAAGCCAACCCTCAGCTCCAAAAGCAAAGAGCAGAAGCACAAAGCTGTGTTTTTATGTGGGACAGAGCAGGAAATCCTTCCAGACACTGCTGGATGTGCAGCAGCCACACCATGGCCGTGACATTTTCCCCTTGGAAAGGTTGATCAGCACTTGGTGTTTTAACCCAGCCCTGAGCAATCCCTGCTCTGAGCCCACTCTGAACAAAATGGGAGCCGCAAATCTGGATTTTGGCCAAGTTCAAAGCAATCCAGGGACTGGCAGATGGCATTGGCTCCTCAAAAAAATCACACCTCCCTCCTTTGGGGAGAGGACTCTGAGTGCTGAGAGCCAGCAGGAGCCTCCAGGGGATGGGTGCTGTGCAAATAAAGGCACACAAGGGTTTGCTGCAGGTGTCTGAGCTGGTGCTGGCCCCAAAAACAGCCCTGCAGATCCTGAACTCGGGCACTGCAGGGCTGTCCAGAGTGGAGAAGGCTACAGGAATTGTTGCCTGTCCATAGGATAATTCCTGATTCCTCAGCAGGATTAACACACTCACTCCAGAGTTAAGCACATTTGTTTGCTGGGGGTTTAGGATGCAAATGAGGTTGTGCTGCAATTAAAAGAAGTTCTTGCTGAGGACAACATTTTGCATGGACACTTCAAAGGAATCACTTTGAGGAACAGGAAATATCTTCTGCATTTCCTGCAGAAGCAAAGAGATCCAGATCATAACCTGCAGGATGACACAGAAATCAGAATCCCAGGATGGTTTGGGTTGGGAAGGATCTTAAATCCCATCCCTGCCATGGGATTCCACCATCCCAGGGTGCTCCAGCCTGGCCTTGGACACTCCCAGGGATGGGGCAGCCACAGCTTCTCTGGGAATTCCATCCCAGCCCCTCAGCACCCTCACATGGAGAATTTCTTCCCAATACCCCACCTAAACTGACTCTCAGATTGAAACCATTCCCCCCCTCTATCCCAGCCCCTCTTTATCCCACGAAATAACACTCCCATTTGAAATTGGGAGGAAGGAACTCAAGACAAAATTATCTGGAGGTTGAGCCCTTCTCGTGCCTCAGAGGAGCACTCAATTCTCAAAAACTCATTTCCAACTCAACAGCCTGGAGTTATTTCTGACTTTATCTGAAAAAGAAAGACCTTTCCCCATCATCCCAGGGAACTGCATTTCCTTGGAAGAGAAATGCATAAGGCAAAGCTCAGTTTGGCAAGCAGAGGAGAAAAGAACTGAGGAGAATCAACTTCTCCATGCTCCCTGTGATGTTTCTGACAGACCCCACTGCTCCAGACAGGGTTTG
This sequence comes from Climacteris rufus, assembly GCA_013398175.1. Classification (NCBI taxonomy): domain Eukaryota; kingdom Metazoa; phylum Chordata; class Aves; order Passeriformes; family Climacteridae; genus Climacteris; species Climacteris rufus. The sequence goes on along the minus strand of VZRZ01001931.1, from coordinate 10,574 downwards.
GGGAGCCTCCCCCCCTTCCCAGCTCACACAGCATCCCCTGTGCTTCCAGCTGGGAGCTCCTGGGAGTTCTGCCCTGGGAGATGCAATGAGAATTCCCACATTTCCCCACAACACCCCCTTGATGCCAAGGGCAGGCCTTGGGAGCACATGTATTGTGTTGGTTTTCTTTTCTAAAAGGTAAACCTCACTTTCCCAGGAAAATTTCATTTGGGGAGGTTCTGTATCCAAGGGGAAAACCCAAAGGAATCAGGCAGGAATCAAGCAGTACAAGAAAGTGCAGATTAAGTCTTCAGTGCTGCCACTGAAGCTCCTTTTTTTCCTCAGAGAGATTTATTCCCAAGTCTGAACACATCCACTGGGGCAGAGTTGTTTTCTTCTGCAGCAGAGAAGGGAATTAAAGAAAAAAAGGAAAATATCCTAAACCCAGGACAGTGCAGGAAGCTCTGGGGGGAACAATCTGATTCCTAAGGAGCCTGTTCAAGCCTCTCCTTTGTGGATTTCATCCACAAGATCCTACAAAACAATTCTTTGTGCGTTGGTTCTGAATTTCTTGCTCCTGCAGACCTCCACCAGCAGAATAGAAACAACCCTGCATCCTTTAGCCCCCCCAGCCTTCTGCTGCCAGAATTACCTCGGAATTCCATGTTAGCAGCATCCTCCAGCAGCTCCTCCTTCATGTTGCCCAGGGTCTCCACAATCATGTCCTTCATCTCCTCCTGCTTGCGGTTGGCGATGCCCATGAGCGACTCGAAGAGCTCGTTCTCCTTCCTGCGGGTGTACTCCAGCCTCTTGGGGGTGATCTGCAGGTCCCTCTGCATGTCAAAGGCCTGGTTGATGAAGATGTTGAGGCAACGACAGTGCAGCTCGTTCAGGCTGCTGGCTGCCTGCACCAGGTGGCCCTGCAGCACCTGCCTGGAGAAGGTGCTGAGCAGCCGCAGCTTCTCCAGCTGCTCCACCAGCATGCTCTGCGTGCTGCAGGGGCTGCAGCTCAGGTATTCCAAGTCCAGCAGCTGGCAGTGCAAAGGGGATTTCTCCTTGTCCAGCTTTTTGGTGGAGATCAGCTCGCTGCTGGGCTCGGGGACACGGAAGAAGAAGATGGGCAGGGAGAATTTCTCTTTGATCTCACGCAGCTCGGCCTGGTCGGACGGCGAGAGCTGGGCCTCGCTGATGGCAAAGGTGACCACGGGCAGCACCTGGTTCACCAGCTCGGCCAAGGTGGCCTCAGCAGGCTGGAACCCACGGCAGGGAGCCACCACGATGTCCACCTCCTGGCAAGGAAGGCGGGGAGGGAGAAAAAGAGATGGTTTGTAGAGGTTCTTCCGTGGAAAAACGCCGTGGATAAAGTGCAAAACTGGGATCTCTCAGAGCAGTGCTGATCCTGCAGGGATGTGGCCACACATGGATCAGCCTGACTCCAAATTCCTGGTTTTGCACCAAATGCCTTGGAGCTTGGAGTTTTAGCCCAGTTTGGAGCAAAACTAAGAAGTGTCCCAGAGCTGTCACAGAACAGCTGGAATTCTTTACCTGATCCCTGCCCCGTTTTGCACCAACCCTCCCATGGATGCTTCCCTGACCTGCAGCCCTGAGGAGAAGTTTTCCACATTTCCCAAGAGCAGAAAGTCCTGCACAACCCTGCACTGCCAAGGGAAAGGCAGCACAACAAGCAATTCCCAAGAATTCCCAGCCAGGAGGAACAGATGGCTGAGACAGCCTTTAAATCCAACAAAAGCTAAAAGATGGGGTTTATTTGGTTATTTCCTTACTGCTCTGGCCTCACTGTCCTGCTGACACCACTTCTTCCCAACCCTCCTGAGAAGGGCCAGCTTGAAACCTTCCAAGGAAGGTGGGAGTCACCTCTGGCTATGCAGGAGCAGTGTTAGAATTCCATGTTAGAATTCCATGTTAGAATTCCATGTATCCCTGCTAAAGCAAGGAATGTCAGAGGCTGTGAACTGAAGAACTTCAGTGCCATCTCTGACTCATAACAGAGGTGATAATTAAGAATCCTCCCATCATTTTTCTCCACCAAGAAGATTCAACCACATCTCCCAAGCCAGGAGCTCCCAGGAAGCCACTCCAGCCTCGGCACTCCCTGGAGCTGACCCCAAGCCCTCCCTGGGGCACAGAAGGGGATGTGCAGGGCTGCAAAAGCACCAGGCCCATGACTCACATCTTCCAACAAAGGAGGAAGCCAGAGCTGTCTCCAGGAGACAGGGAAAACCCAGCACACACAGCCCAGCCCCACCAGCACTGCTCCCACAGAGCCTCCCAGCCTTTCCCAAGGAGCATTAAGACAACTTTTCTTGCCCACCCCCTTTTTTTTGGGATTGTTTTCCTCCCCTTAAATGTCCTGCAGAAGTTGAAGCAGCTTCACATTCTTAGGGATCTTCCTGTCTGGGGAATACCTGTGACTCATTGGATTCCTGGAATTTCTGAGCTGGTTCTCCCAAGGCCACCCTGCTGTGAACACACTGGGACACTCCTGATGGAGCCCTGAGCATGGAATTGCTTTCAGGTCACTTCATCCCTATATTCCCTCATTACAAGGGAATTTTCCCATTAGAAAATACCCAACCTTCCCAATTCTCCTCAGGAATCCATCAGTTGAAGTTCTGGCATTTAGAACAGGACACAGAGGCGCTGCAGACACCACAAAACAGTTCAGGGAAGCATGGAATATCCTGAGCTGCCACAAGGATCATCCAGCCCAGCTCCTGGCCCTGCACAGACGCCCCAAAATCCCACCCTGTGCATCCCTGAGAGCGTTGTCCAAACCCTCCCAGAGCTCTGGAAGGTTTGGAAAGTGCCCATTCCCTGGGGAGCCTGGGCAGTGCCCAGCACCCTCTGGATGAGGAACCCTTCCCTGATACCCAACCTAAACCTCCCTGGGATCCTCTCAGTGGCCACAGAGAGCAGAGAGTGAAGAGAAAACCACACAGATGTGCTGGGTACTCATCCAACCTGCAGTTCTGGGTGATCACAGCATCCCAGAACCCCAAACAAGAAGGAAAATCAAGGCTCAAGCAGATCCTGACCCACAATAACTCCAGGCATCCACTGAGACTCCTCTCCAGGGCCCACTGGAGTGTGCCAGTTTATTAAATCAATAAGCAATTCCTCATTCCCAAAGCATTTGAAGGCATTTTTTGGCTCCATCCCAAGAGGACCTTGCCCTATTTTCCCAGGCTGTTTAATCACTGTTTGCTCAGGGAGCTGAGGTGCTCAAAGCCAACCCAATTCTGTGCCATTTTTACCCAAACTCCTCCCCAGATGATGAGTGAAGGCCCAGCTCAGCCTTTTTCTGCTCCAAGTTGTTATTTTGCCTTCCAAGAACAGTCTGTGACTCACTCAAGTCTGACAGTTTTTGCTTTTATCCCATTTGGGAGCTCATTTCATGCCTGCCTATTAATCTGAGCTACATTTATACCCCCAGATTCTACTTAAAACTCTTTTTGTTTGGCTTTACACACGCTTCCCCCACCCATTTTTTTCTGAAATCTTGCCAATTTATTCTGTTTCCATGGGGATCTGAGGGGAAAAGTGGAGTCACAAAGAGAATCCCGTGCAAGAGAGCTGAGCTGCACCTCTGTCCTGTGCACAACTTGGATTTTAACCCCACTGGATGAGGGAATTGCACTTTTCCCAAAAAACCTGGGAGGTGCCCACACTCACCAGCCTAAGGAACAACTCCTCCCTGTAAAAGATTCATCACTGAGCCAGAAAAATTTGAAATTTTTAGGGTTTTAGGGTGGAAGAATCATTTCACAGTCCTGGTATTCCCAATGTTTTCCACTCCCAGTTTTATTCCAGCACAAAGGGGCAGGAGCACCTCAGCACATCCCAAGGAACCTGGGATTTTCAGTTTTCTTTATTAATACAGAAAACTGAATGCAATCCTTTAAAGTTATTCCTTTATATTCAGATTCCTTTATATTCAGATATCTATATAGAGATCTATTTGGATCTATAGATTAAAAATACCCTCAGTGAGGAGATGAGGGCACATTCCACCAAATTTTAAGGAGGATGGACATAAATTATCACTTAACCACATCCTTTGCCATTTGTAACAACTATTCCTGGGACTCCAACTCTGCTACAGCACCCAAATAAACCCAAATTAATTCAATTTCTCTGCCCTCCATCCATTTCCCAGCTTTGCCAGAGCTGCTGAAGTTCTCCTGTCCCTACAAAACTTAAAATTTTCAGCCCAAAACTCCAAGTCCCACAAGGGCAGGAGCAGGGGAACTTCCAGCCCTGTCCTTTCCTCCCATCCCAAGGAAAACCAACATTCCAGGGAAGGCCATCCCAGCTCCCAGGCACAACTGATAAAGTTCAGGAGAAGAGCCAAATGTTTTTTCCCCCCTTTCAATCCCATCATCTGCCTGCCTCTGGATTATTCCCCACGACCCAGATGCATTCCTGGCATCCCCAAGGAATTGGGCAGCCAAGTTTTTTCCCAGCCCTGAGCTTTGAAGTTTAAAAAGAACCGAGTTCACCTCCCCATCAGCACAAGGTTCCCACAGCAGCCCCAGGGAATTTGTGGCTCCCTCCTCACCCCTTCTCTGTGAGAAATTTGGGTTAAAAAATCCTTCAGGATGGTGCCATCCTGGATATCAGGCTGGAGAAAAATCCCTCAGCGTGCTCAATATTAAACCAGAAATAATTCACACTTGGAATTGAATTTATCAATTGGATTTATCTCCAAATAAAAAAGTATTTTGGTTAATATTAAATTATTAATTTGCAATTAATTTAGTCTTTCTTTCCTCGAGGAATGGCCAAGGTGTCTTCAAGCACCACCAAAGTGCTTAAAATGTGAGGTTATGAAACAGCAATTCCCAGCACTCTGCTGCTGGGAATAAAAAACAATGGAAATAGAGGGATTTGAGGGAATAAATGGGGTAAAATTCACATTGATTCCCCTCTCCCTCTGTTCCAAAGGTGTTGAGCTCCTCAATTGAAATCCAAATCCTTACCCTGCACTGGACATCAAGTCAACATCAGTGTGATTGTAATTCCTCTTAGTTTTGTTTCACGAGTGAGGAAAAAGCAGAAGTTCCCTCAGAGCTGTTCTGCAGCCTTGGAGAGGATCCAGGAAACTCCTCCATCCCAGCTCTGGAGCCAAATTCCACTGCTCCCAGAGCCCTGGCCAGGACTAACAGAGCTTCCCTCAAACCCTGGGCTTTGCTATGGGCTGAGCAGGAGGGTGGGATCAACCAGGGGTTGGCAGAGGAGGCCAAACTCCTGGAATTGAACAGGAATTTCACAGCCCAGCACCTGTAAAATTAATTATCATCTCCTATCAGCATGAAAAAAAATCAATGTTCTTCCCTTGGCCCCTTGAATTCCCATCAGGAATCCTCTGGGTCCACGTGAAGCTGTGATTCACTCTCCCTCTCCTTCTCTTGGAAGAGCTTTTCATTCCACCAACCCTTTTCAATTTCATCTGTAGCTGTTTTCATCTAAATGCCCTAAATATATCCCAAGGCAGACAGAGGGATCTTTGTCACTGCCAGGAGAGGGCTGAGGGAGGGATGCACACTGCAGAGGGCCTGAGCTGGCCCAGGGGAAAACCTAAGCAAGGAGAGAAATGCGAAGTTAAATATTCTTTGATGCAGAGCAAGGCAGGATTTGGGAAGCAGAAGATCCAGAACAGGAATTCCTTGGGATTCAGGCATTCTTTGGGAAAGGAGGGGATGCCCCACACACAAACATGGGACTGCTGTCCTTTCAGAGGCTGCTGGAAGCCACAAAGTCACTAACACTGCACTGATCTTGTTAGGACAGGCTTAAATTTAGCTAATCTGGGCTCCTAAAATGTATTTCCAGCTGGGTCTTATTGTTGGCTCAATTCCTACATCCAGAACAAAACTCCCTGGCTGTTTCCTTGTTCAGTTGTGGAGTTGCTGCTCTCACTCAGGTGACAACAGATCCTTTCTTTGCACTCAATTTCTGTTTAAGAATTAATTAACTCTTCCAGACATTGAGCCAGCACTGAGGGCAGACTCCCACCCCCTGCTCTGGCAGCTCCAGCTTCCAGGGACACCAGGGAAATGCAAAATCCCCTGCGCCAGAGGGAATTCCCAGAGGGAGTCAGGTTTGATCAGATGTTGGAATGAAGCTTTTTCCTGACAAGCAGCTCTCCAGGACAGAGACCAAGCAGAAATCTTGCAGCTACCAGGAGACAGCAAAGCCAACTCTGAATGAGTCTGAAATTCAGTCAGATTTTAGGAGACACTTGGAGTTCTCAGTGTGGCTTCCAAGATGGATGGAAACGACAACACCAAGAGTCAGCCAAAGTCTCAGCCAACCTTTCCAGTTTTCTTTATTAACACCAAAAAACTGAATGTATTCCTTGAAAAACATTCAGATAAACTTTCACCTATTTGCATCTACATATTAAAAACACCTTCAATGAGGAGCTCAAGTAAAACCACAACACCAGGCTGTTCTGCCATTGATTTAAAAGATTCCTGTGCTTGAGAGTTGCCACCCTTGGCTTTGGCAGGGCTATCTGGGCCACCTCTGGGGCTGACAGGGCCACCTCTCTGGGGGCTGACAGGGCCACCTCTCTGGGGGCTGACAGGGCCACCTCTCTGGGGGCTGACAGGGACACCTCTCTGGGGACTGACAGGGACACCTCCCTGGGGACTGCCAGGGACACCTCC
>VZRZ01001930.1:785863-802115 GCA_013398175.1 Climacteris rufus | reverse complement strand
AAAAAAAAAAAAAAAAAAAAAAAAAAAAAACACCACAAGCAGACCAAAACAAACAAAAAAACCAAAACCAATCCCAACAAAATGCCTACTTTGGCTTCATTTACAAGTCACTGTTCCTGCTTGTGCAGCCAGTAGCGAAACACAGCATTTGAAACGCAGGCCCTCATATGCAGGTTGAACCCCTTCAGAAGCCTCCATGCATTCAAGCCCACTGCTCTGCTGTTCCTCTTCCACCATTGGTCAAGGACCAATTTCACAAGGTGCAAATATTGAGCCTACCCTGAGACAACAATCTGCCAGCTGCAGATCATTCAAGCTTAAAAAGTTCAATGGTGGCCTGCGCCATTCACGGGGTTGCCCTGTGTGCCCCAGCGTTATGAAATGCCACAGAGCCCGCAGCAGCACCAAGGTGAGGAAGGTATCTGGAAGAAGTTACACCGGGCAAGTAGATTTCAAATACCATTTAGTCTGTCCTAAATCCAGAAGCAAAAGTGGGGATTAAATACCAAAGAGGTTTCTTAAAGCAGCAGTTCTACGGGGGAAAATTCCTGTGGATTTCGTCTTTATAGCTTCTGGAGAACAAAACCCTATGTGAACTTCCGTTTCCATCTGAGAAGATTAGGATAGAGGAATTGTTTCTCACACCAATAATCCCATCTCCCCCTGAGGCGGATTTGTTACCATTCGTGTCTTTGAGAAACCAGGAGAGTCACCTGTGCTCACATGGTCAGGACTAACAAAACCAGCACCTACTGTTTAGACAATGAAAACATCTCTGCAGGCAAGAAAGGAAGCATTGTACAGATAAGAAGAGGAAGGATCAACACGGTTAATCAGGAGCATATCAGAACCAAAAACTTCTCAATGCACACAGCAGAGCCCTGACCCACTTTCCCTGTTCCTCAAAGAGTACTTTAGCCAAACACTCAGAAAAACAGTCTGCACTTCCCGAGAACATTTAAAGGAAAGGAAAAGGTTACAATATCAGTCCCATGCTGTAGGACTTCGAGAAGCAACAAAATGTCAGAAAATACACCTCCTCTAGGAAACACAAGCGGATACAGGAGTTAATGTTTGGGAATTCGCTATGCCAGCACTTGACAATATCCCTTTCCTTTGCAAGCTCTCTAACCAGACACAGATTAGCAGCACAACTTACTGCCTGTAGTAAAAAAATATTGCTAAAAGTTCAAGGGAAGATATGCCCCTACTGTTATGCTTCCCATGTGCCATTCATTCTGCCGATCACAGTGCACAAGTCTTCTGCCACATCAAAGCAAATCACTACCAGCATAGCCTGTTTGCCAACAAACCAGGAACAAAACAGGAAAGCCACAAACATATGACAGGAATTGCCCATTTAACATGTCTAGAAAAGGTCCCCAGGGCTGGTGAGGAACTCGAGCTTCAATTTTACTCCCTTTCCCAGCCAGACCAAAGTATGCTGGTCAAAAATCTAGATATGTGTTTGTCAAACACAACCCTTGCCTCTTCGGCCTCCGGTCTACAGTGACAAGGACATCACTGGCTAGCCCTCACAGCCCTCCTTGTACACAAGCCGCAGATCCCTAATTCCAAAGCACAGTGGTGACCATCGGTGTTCACCTCCAGACATGCTGCACCAAGACAGCTGAAGCTGCTTTTACAGTTTAAAGAACACAGGACTCTTAAACTGAGTCGTGGAGCAGGTCCTGTGATTCACCCACAACGGATGAGCTGCGGGCTCTTCCACTCAAACCAGCTTTTCTAAGGCAAGGCATCACAGCATCCCACTAGAAAAGCAGTGTCTGGGTTCAAACCTTCAAGGTTTAGTACCTTGAAATGGTATTAGAATGAATAAATAAAAACCAAAAATGGAGCACAAAGTACTGTCATAGCTACAAGTCATAGAGGAGATGGTGCAAGAGAGAATGCCAAACTGGAACCAAATCCCAAGACTTTGGGAACACGGGTGTGCCTGAGAAGGAGAGCATCACATGGGACACCACACCAACACAGCAAAGGAAGGCCATATCAAACTGGTGGCTGGATTGCTACAGGCAAGCTACATAGACAGCCGGTTCCGCCAGCACTGTAGCACAAACCAGTCACTTGCACCAAGGAAAATGATCTTCAATGACAAACAGCGAGTTCTCTGACATATATAGCGCACGGAAGCCACAGTACTGTGTGGATAAGGAAAGAAACAAAGGATAAAAGACATGACAGAGCTTGGGGACGACGAAGACTCCCAGACCAAAACAGATGTAGAGGCTCCTGATCAGCCAGCTGGACCAATCAGATTTTTCAGATTCATACATGGCCAATCATGTGAGGAATCTGCAGGAAAACCAGCAAAGAGTCCCACCTGCTAGCACACACCAGCACTTTCAATTCCAGCCCTTGGTAACTCCGGCCTTCCCTACCTGCACAAACATCCAAGAAACAGCCTGAAGCTCCTGCCTGTAAATCTTTTTGCAGCAGCATACCAAACACATTCTGGTCTTTGGAAATGGCACACAGCAGCAAGTCAGGATTTGTCCTTCCAAGAAACGTACGTTTTACACGTGCCCTCAAGAGAATTCCTTTTCCAGGTGGTAGCATCGAGCATAAGGCAAGGTGACGACACCACCACAGGAGGTACTGTAACAGGAGAGGGGAGCCAGAGAATCCAGTCAGGGCTAGGAAACAGCTCTTCTGTGAGGTTTTTCCTCTCCTCTGTCCCATCTCCTTAACTCTACAACCCCCAGGAGAGCAGGAGCTTCCTCAAACCAAGCATGCTGACAGGGCACGAGCATTTCTCCAAAGAGCACTGTTATGCTCCAAAGGGAACCTCTGGGGATATTATACTCAAAATGTGCACATGTCAGAAGACCAGATAACTGTTTCTCTAGAAGGTCAGTGTTCTCCCACACAAGGAATCTATCTTCCCTTGCACACCTCTCCCTCTGCAAATACCCCCTACAGAAATGCTCTCTGTTTGAACATCATGGATCATGTCTGCTAGAAGGAAGTACCAAATGCAATCAAGGAAGGTTCCTTCTACTACAGGAAACTCATCCATGAGAACATGTAAACTTGCCTCTTTTCGCCATGTGCCTTCAGGCTCCCCATCAGACTGCCTTTCACTACATTCCTTGCCTTATTTCTTGCCATCCATCTCCAGCATGGTCCAAGTCCTTGGCGTGAGAACCATGAGAGCGCAAGGCTGGATGCTCCGCAGGCCTGGAAGACAGCCTGGCACCCCTTCGGCAACATCCCCAACCACCACCAAGAGTAAGCAATCTGCTCGTACAACAGCCGGTGTGCGCATTCAGTACAGCCCCTTCCCTATTCAAGAACACAGATGTGAAAGGAGTGCTGTGTCACAGGGTGGCTGCACACAGTGACAGAACTGACAGCACTGACCAGGTGTTCTTGCAAGGGCTCAGGCTTTTATGAAAACTTGCGCAGTGGTTAAAACTTCCTTCTTCTTAGAGACTTCTTCCTTCACCAGCATAGCACAGAAAACAGGGGTTCCTCAGTGCTGTCTGAACCAGAGACCATTCCAACAGCACTGCCAGGTGGAGAACTGCAACTCTGACAGCTGACAGCTGTCTCCTGACAGCTCACAGCCCAAGGAATGCATCACCCTGCAGTGCACCTCAGGTTACAGCCTCTGCACCAATCACAAGCAAAAAGTGTTTAAATCATCAGTGACTGCATCATTCTCTCTCGCTAGAAGAGCTGAGCAAGGCTACATCCCACACTTACTGGCAACGTAGCTAACCCAGTAGTTTCTTGATTTTAACTCTGAAGGTTGCCACTTGAGAGATCTGCCCCCCATTTCTGAGAGGCACCTGATGATGCCAGACGGCTACACAGGTGGAGTCACTTCTGCAGTTCCTGGGACCCCCGGGGGGGATTAGCATGGCACCTGAATGTTCTGGGAGAGCACAGTGGGGTACAACGATTGGAGAAGGCTAAGTCAAGGCAGCCAAGCACGTTAAGTCCCAGGTTTGCCATCTCCACTCCCCAAGTGGTGTAAAGCACTGGGGTGTCTTCCCTCAGCCAAGGTTGGAAAGAACTGGACTGCAAGTCACAGATACATGGAGTGGGAAGACAAGAGACTAGAAAATGACCTCTGAAAAATCTTTCCGAGGGGATTCTCCTTCCTTCAATTCTCACCTGCTGATGTGCTGTCACTACCTTTGGGTTTAGATTTAGATTTAAAGGAGAAGCGTTTGATGAGGCGGTGAGAGAAACTACCAGCTTTCTTTCTGGTGGTGGAACTGGCAGTGACATTGGACAAGTCATCGTGCGACTGGCTCAGACCCGTTTCCTTCTGCTTGCTTCTTCTCCGGAAGATGAGCTTGGTACCGCTCCGAAGAAAGCTAACTGCAAAGACAGGAAGGAGACAGAAACCATGACAGCATCGTGCACTGGAGAGTTTCAGGAACAGTACCACACCCAGCCATTCTCAGATATGCAGTAGCCCTCTTCTGCACTGCGTGGCGGAAGTACACAGCAGGTTGGTGAATCCCAGCTTCCAAAGCAAGGCAAAGTCTCAGTTTACAACAGACCCCAACGAGCTGCCTCATTAAGCATTCCGTCCCATGTCCCCTCTGCATAAACTTCCTTTTACACAACATCCTACCCTCAGTGGAAGTGTGCAGAATTTTAACTGAAAGCCAAGACTGATATGAATTGAAAACGAGTGAGAACATGTGAATCTGAAGACCCTGTGAGGAACACACAAGGGGGAAAAGGCCTCTCAGACCAGCCTGTCTCAAGGGCACATGGATTAACTCTGTCATCAAGTGCCTGGAACAACTGTCTGCATTCTCATGAAATGGCCGGTCTGGAGGCATGTGACATCAATGGCTTCCTTATGACTCACACAAGCAGGAGAATACAGAAACACGAACTGCTGTCAGTCTCAGATGGATCACAAAGACTTCCAAAACCTGCATGCCATATAACACTACAACGGTATTTTCTACAGAGGAGATTTGCTTTCCATTTTCCCTCTCTTACCCACCTGCCAGGTCTTTCAAAAATCTGGGTCGTACAGCTTTCTACCCACTGATACACAAAAAAAGGGCCTCCACAGTTCAAACCGTACTTGGCCGTAGCAGGGTACAACTCCCCAAAATTTGTCCCACTCTAATATTCTGAGGAATCAAGACTTTGATTTGCATTTGTTTAGGTGAGTCCGTAGCAGAAAAATCCAAGGTGCGCCATCCACCTAACTGACAAATACGTGGAAAGTCCAGGAGAGTAGCTAGGTTGGGAGAGGTCCGCTCCATCATTTAAGAGAGTTTGTGTGGGTATCTTACAGTACAACAGGTCAGAGGCATTAGCTGCTTTGATACTAACAAAGAAGGAGGGCAATAAAGGCCCATACAATCCATATGGTTGGGCAGCCTCCATTTCCACACCACAGGTGGCCAAATTTAGAGGAGGAATCATTATTTATGGACATGTGCCTGATCTGTAGACCTGGAGGTCAGGGAGAGACAAGAGATTCTCTGGAATACACAAGCTCCACAGGGTTTCCATCTAAGAGAGCACAGAAACTTAAAAGGCTACAGGAATCAGACACCTACAAATGGAGGCATCTGGAACCATTCCAGAGGAAAGCACAGAAGAAAGGCAGCCTCTTCCAGGCTCCAGCAGAAGCTACTCTTCACTAGGCTGAAAGCTGGCCACAGACCCCATGCTTGGGTGTGGAACTTGGATGTCACTTTGTCCTCACGTACAACTAAGGTTACAGGCTCACGTTAGCTACCGTGTAACAGTTCATCCTTACCTTTGTGATCTTTCAAGCTCCTGGTCTCAAGGGCTCCCGTGGAGCCCGTTTCAGACTCAACATCTTCCACCGATGGTCTTTCAGAGATGTCCGATCGCGTTGTCTCATCCAGGTCCTGACTGTCCCTTTGTCCTAATGGTGACGCCTCCAGTGGCTGTGACAGTTCGGTAATATCACACATCTGGTCAGCTGTGCCCTCTGTCTCAGAGTCCCCATAGGCTGTGGCTTCCAGTGATGCAGCATAACCCAGAGAAAGTGCCATTTCGTCTTGAGCAATAGGTACCTGAAGCAGGGGTTAGAAGGGCAGACATGAAGATAGGTTCAAAAGAATTGCATTCATCTCCCTAGTTCCATCTACACCTACATATGGATGCTCTGGTTCTGATCATCAGCGCTAGACAGCACTGATGCACAATTGTCACTCTTTTGCTGAAACATACTGGAACACGGCCGATTACAAAGTATTCTGCTGCACGCCCCTTACTCCCATAGCCAAGTTCAAGGAGAACTCCTTATAATCTCCACAAGGTTCAAAACCAGCTATGGCAGCCACCTCCCTTTCTGCAGCTGCCCTTTGCAAACTCCCACTGGCAACTGCCCTACAGACTGGCAAGGTACCTTTTAGTGCTCACCCGGAAGCAGAAAAAGGCTTCTGCTGAGCCAGTCATCCATGCTGGAACCTTCCCACACTGGTCCCTACAGGACAGCTTAGTTTCACACACGCATCCCTAAAAACAACCTCCCAGGTTGGAAACGCAGCTCCTAACTACCAGAGACCTTGGAAACTCCTGAGATGATCAGCGTACTACGTTTTGTTGGTGTCTTCTTGGTGGTCTTGTTATTCGTCTCGGTTAGCTGCCTGATTGCTGTCTCAGCCACTGGATCCAAGCCATTGGGCATATGGCTATCCCCTGAGCACAAGAAAAATACCAATGCTTGGAGTAGCAACCTTCAGCACAGGCAAAAGATCGCTTGCTAACCGCGATGCCCGTAATAGGCAACTTACACATGCACAAGTGTAGAGAACAGAGTTTATTACAGACTTATCCAAGTAAACCAAAGGAAGGAAGCTCTGCATAGCTAGCTCTTGGCTTTTTTAGATACCTGAGAAGTTTCATTTCCCACCAGGCATATAATTAAAATACCCCTCCTGCTCAGTAAAGACTTCTAAAGACTCCCAAGAGTTTGCTTTGACTGCAGTCAGAATGGCTGCAGTGCTCTGTTCCAGACATAATCAGAGCCCCAAGTACATGATGAGCAAAGTTTTTTGGGTCCAGATAGTCTGGAAAGTTCTCGTCAAGCAAGGAAATGCTCATAGTCACTAACTGGACAGCCGAAGGGGAATATCTTTTACCTGCCCCCACCCCACCACCAGCCCTCTGCCCCCACCTTCACATGGCACTTGGACATTCTGTGCAGCAGAAAATGTAAACAAGTTCAGTGAACCACACAGACTGCCACTTTGTAGAAAAGGCTGAAGAACACAGTTACTCCAGTAAGAGCCTCAAATTTCCAAGCACTTACGGCTTCCGCTGGGCAAATGGCCATGAGGACAGCCAGTCTCCAAAAGCACTGTTGTCTTCTTTTCAGTCACTTCCACCTTGGAAGGTGACCTTGATGGTGAATCTTCACAGCAAAAGAGACACAGAGATACCAGTAAATGACGATGAAGCTTACACAACTATGCCATCATATTGCGCTCCCTCCACACAACCCCAAAAAGCCTCAAGAGAGCATCTAGAGAGTCTGCAAGGCTGGTTCTCTAGGGCTTTGGAGCAACAAAGCAACCAGAAGCCTACCGGGAAAAAAAAAATCAGAATCACAGAATGGTTCGGGTTGGAAGGAACCTTAAAGACCATTTAGCTCCAACCACTCTGCCACTGGACCAGGTTGCTCAGGGCCCTATTCAGCCTGGTCTTGAACACGTCCAGAGATGAGGCAGTCACAGCTTCCCTGAGCACCCTATGCCTCACCACCTTCACAGGGAAGAATTTCTTCCTAATAGCTAATATAAATCTATCCTCCTTCAGCTTAAATCTATTTCCCCTTGTCTTATCACTGCATGCCCTTGTAAGAAGTCCCTCTTCAGCCTTCTTGCAAACCCCTGTTAGGTTTCCCTGTTAGGAAGGCTCCTTGCTATAAAGTCTCCCAGACCCCTTTCTTCTCCAGCCTAAACAGCTCCAACTCTCTCAGCCTTTCTTCACAGGGCAGAGGAGGAGAATCACCTCTCTCAACCTGCTGGCCACGCTTCTTTTGATGCAGCCCAGGATACAGTTGCCCTTTTGGGCTGCAATCCTGTGAAGCGGACACATCACAATACCTCATTCATGTCATTTCCCAGCCCCACCTCTTGAAATATCCACACTTCACCAGGATGCCAGAGACAAGCAACAACAACCCCTAGTAAGCAAGGTCAGCATGCTTTTGGCTCCACGTTCAGTATGTACAGCATAACTTCTTTAGCAGTGAAGAGACTAGAGAAAGCATGGCTATACACTTAGCCTGACATTACGCAGAGGTTATGTGGCAGCATGTGCATTTGACCTCCCTCCACCAAAGGAGACGAAAGTGGCTCATCCCTCCCTCACCTCCCCCCAAACACAGATCTGCATCAATTACCACCCCCAGGGCTACACCAGAGTTTCCAGCCAGTCACAAAGATGCTAAGGCAATGGCAAGGATGCCCGTGTTCTGACCCACACACCAAAAGCAACGTGTAAGGTGTGAGTCTGCAGTAACCGGATGTGATAGCTAAACAGTTTTGCTACTACCTGCACGAGCAGTCACAAGATTATCACAGCTAAGTCTGTGCTGCTACAGCAGCCACTGGTACAGTACACCTGCTGGAATGCAGCCTCACCCAGTTTGCAGTCTGCCTTGGGCCGGGACTGAATTGTGGTGACGGTAGTCACGATGGTGCCATCGGGCATGATGGTCCGGTCCATCTCCACCTTCTTAGTGGGGGTGATGCTGGTTCGCAGAGATGTGGCATGCTGAGCAGTCAAAGATGCAGGAGATTCCTGGAACAGCAGCTATAAAGAGTAAAGCACTGCTCAGAGAGGCTCTCTTCTTCCCGGATGGAAAGGCAGGCAAGCTAGGGCTCTGGCACCAAGGAACCATCCCCAATACAGTATCGGTTCAGTAGCAGGAGGGTCAGGGAACAAGGGTCAGGTGACACCCATCCTGTGCCAAGCTCAGGCCCAAACATGCTTGTCTCCAGCTAGAGGCTCATATCATGAAGGCTTCCAGAGCATGCATTTGTGCAGAGCTTGTGGGGTCATGAGCTCACCTCCAATGTAATGGTAGCTTCAGCTGTCAGTGACCGCCCAGCTCCTGGGGCCAGTGAGCACACCTGTCTCCCAGACGGCTGTTTGCCCAAAGAATCAATGGAAAGTGTGGCATATGCCAGAAGCACATCTGCAAGAAGGAACAGGAAAATGACCTCACATGACCTCAGCACCTCAGACGTCTCCAAGGTAACCCCCGCTTTTGGGAAGCAGCCCCATGGGCCAAAAAAGCAGATACCCGCAACTCCACTAACTCCCAGGTTCAAGAGAGAGAAGGGGCAGGCAACACTCCTCTGCTCCTCTTTAACAATCCAGGAATCAACTCCCTTGAAAAGGTGACCCCTGTGTGGCCTTCATCAGAAACAGGTGCTGCAATTAGTCCCTGACTGAATACAAATGAACAGAGCTAATGCAGAGCCTTCTGCAAAATACAGAAAGGGAAAATCCTTGCATGCCTCTCCCTGCTTCAGAGTGAAGACAGGCAGGCCACAGCAATCTCCTGGTTCAAGGTCAGACTCAGACCATTTTGCTAAGAAGAACAGCACCCAGAGTTTCTTCACACAGTCAGAGGCTCACATAAAGCTAAATATGAAAAATCCTTTGCAGAATTCCTCACATGTAGTAATGGCACGGAAGACACAGAACTACCAGGAGCTTAAAGCACAGTAAGTCCCTTAGGCATTTTTGTCTCCCCATCCTACAGCCCAACTTATGGCTGCCCGTACTCACTTCCCCCTCCATCGCTGTTCCCCAGCACCTGTAGTTTCAGTTCTTTGCTTCTAGGTCCCAACTCCCTGTTGAAACCGAAGATGGGCTGGTGTTAGGCACTCTTTTCTAAGTGGCCATGGAGCAAGCAACCCCATTCTATATCTTCCCTCCCTCAAATCTCACATGCCTCATCAACCTCTCCAAAGTTTCAGTATGCATGCACTACGCTGGAGAACATGACAAGGGCAGCAAACTACACAAATGAGAATTCTGGTTCGTGTACCCTGCAGGGCTGTGTAGGCTGCCAGGGAAGTGGAGAGGGCAATACATCCAGAAGGCCAAGGTTCATGCTACAGCCCTACTGCACCTGCCACTCCTACAATCAGCATTTTGGCCCACCCGGTTAAAACACAGTGTCCAGGGAAGTGGGAAATATATAATGCAAGCTGGAGCCAACTGCCAGAATCGACAGCCCAGCACAGGGAGCACAGACACTGCCCCAGGGTGCAGACTTCACCTCTGCACCATCTACATCAGTTACTGCAGCATGTTATCCAGAGACTGTGCCAAGCCACCTGCACTGTGACAGCCAGGAGTGCAGACACTTACAGAAAGAACTCCTCATTCCATTCCATCTCTCCTGCAGCACCAGCACTGCCAGCTGTCATCGGCCTCGTCCACTTCTGCTGCGGGGGGCTGTCTAGCTCTGCCACGCAGCGTATCTCCCCAATTCCTGCAACAGAGGGACACAGGACACATGTGCACTTGTCAACAAGAGGCAGGGGTTTGTCAGACACACCCCCCTCTTTTCCATTCAAACCCACCCAAAACATCCACTCCAATCTCGCCACCTGCGCGCTTGCCCCTGTGGATCAGCAATGTTTTCACACTTACCTCCCTTCCCCTGGCAGCCCAAGTTCAGCACTCGAAGATTCCGGAGCAACAGCTTAGAACCCAGAGGGGCTGCTGCTACTCCGGACGGGGACTCTCGAGTCAACTTATTGCTGGGTACCTGAGGAATGATGAGAGCGAGACCGATACCTTTATCGTTAACTCGCCAGCAGACAGCAGCAAGACGCATGACGTTTGTCCTTGTACCTACTAAGTAACTCCTCGCACCAACACAGTGGAATACCCGCAAAGCCATAAAGAGATGCTGCAGGTTTCCCAAGCTATTGACCTCCAGTGGGCCCTCATGTTATTTCAGATGGAAAGTTTAAGGCAGACAGAAAAGGAGACAGGCAAAAATAAAACTTGCTGGCTACCAGACGATCAACTGACGATGACAAACCATGGACCATTCCATGCCTGCAAAGGCTGCCCTGGTCAGAGCCTTGGTGTTCAGAGCAAGGGAGACTGCCAAAACAGAGATGCATCTCAGACAGTTCAGCTCCACAAGTACACAACCAACCATCAGCGTTCAAGAAAAAAGGTACAAAGTTGTCCTTGGGAGCAGTTTCTAATTATCCCTATGCCCCGTGTCGCAGTACCCCAACTCCTGTGATAGTGCAGGCCAGGATTCAGCTATCACGTGGAAGTAAGACTCAACCCTTGGATTTCTGCCTGAGCCTCAGCCCTCAGAAGTGTCTTGGGGCCTGTGTTTGCAGCATGAGAATGACACGACGAGAGCTCCTTACCGCACTGGCTCCAGCGGTGCAGGCCATCAGATTCACCATCATGGCTGGCTGTGTGCTGACAATGGTATCCTCGATCAGATCTTTTATAGTGGACAGATCTGCTCTCCCTTCATCCTTCTCTCCACAAATCAAGAGGAAAGGCAGGAATTACAAAAAAAAAATTAAATACCTACATAGACAGAAAGCCTGCAACAGATACTGATACCATTTCAGCCCTCTTGAGGATGCTGTTTGGACACAGCCGAGCCAGTATCTATTCCAGGGTGAAAGAATCCTTTCCACTGCACTAAAGGGCCATGACAGGGAGTTGCCAACCTTTCCCCTCCACAGCAGCCTTCCTTCTAACTCAATGCTGTTTCTGCTCCTTCCTCCACTCAAGGTCAGCCTCCCACTGTTAGCCACTCACCTCAGGAAGCTCAAGTCTCGGACGAACCAAAAGATCCAAGTCTGGTCTGTCCTTGAATGTCCACGACACCAGAAGACCCTCATTCTGTATCTCCTCCAAGCGGATCTCCACCTGGTCCAGAACAAATACCCATAGTCAGGAACAGTTTCTGTTTACATTAGGTGATTTTTGCCCCACTCTGAACTCAGCGATTGAAAGGCCCTCACATCAGTGCAACAGTAAAAAATAGAACATAAGTGCACAGGTGATCCCAAACCTACAGGATGAAGCAACTGCCTTGTCGCTCCATATTGAGATCTGGCTTCCTCACTGCTGTTGGATACCCAAGCACCAGAGGGAAAAATGATCCCTAATTTCTTTGGCTGAAGAAAAAGCCCACAATAAAATCCAGAAGTGCGAGTTGAGCACCAACACATGATATTTACCGAGCTACATCAATTAACCATTGCCAAGTATAAGCACAACCATTTATGAGATAGAATTTATAAGATGCATCTTTAGGAGTTGATCCTCAGACTGAAGACTCATCCGGGTCTCCAACAGTCTGCAGCAACAAACCAGACTGTACACCATCCCATAGTTTAGCTGACGTTGAAAAGCTAGACACCCATGCACCCATAAAAGCATCATTAATGTGACAGACAGAGGCAGAACCACACAGGAAGACCTACTGACCTGAAAGCTCTAGTAGAGACTGGGTAATGAAATTCAACATAGTTCTCAGTCGCCAGGTTGACATTTACCATCAACACAGAAGGTCATCAGTCAAAAGCAACAGATGTGAGACACAGTAGCCAGGTAAGTAACCAACAAGAGGTGTGCAGAATAGGCAAGGCACAATTGGGAACACAGTACTCGAAGTATTCCAAAACACAGGCAGGAGTATGGTAATCTAACCAGCATTTCAGAAAGCAGCAGCAAGACTATTTATTAGAATACCACATGCAATTCTTTACATGAACAATCAACCCAGAACTTCAGCAGGTGCAGACATGGAGACCTAGAAAATGCCATGGAGTGGGGGAGCAATTGGATGAGATGTGAGAAAAGTGACCTTTCAGAGATGAAAAGCAACTGCAGTTGCTGCCCAGAACTGGATTGGCAGCAGGCACACTAAACACTTAAGAGAGAGAGGAGCTGTTTAAATGACCACAGAACAGAGGCACAAAATCAAACTGGGAAGCTCCGATAAAAGTAGGCTCAAAATTGTAATAAAGCTTTTGAGAGCAAAAGGGTTCCAGAACAACCTTTGAACTGCAATACCTGCAACAGCATGGGATTGGCTTCCGTTACCACTGAGTTACTTCTAATTTTGCCATGACTTTTTTTTTTTTTTTTCAATTTTTTTCTTGGTATGCATATGAGCACACCACCTCCAAGCAATATAGCGTCTCTGGAACCCAATCACATTCCAGAGAATCAAATCCAGCCAGAAAGTGCCTATGAAGTTACCACCTGTTGTGATTTCAGAGCTTCTGTGCTGGAAGAAGCATCTCTGATATTCAACACACAGAAAAAGTTGTATTGTGCTCTTGTGAATGAAATAGGAGGAACTGACAAGCAAACTACTTGTCACTATAGATTTCTTTTTCACACCCACTACCAGGACACCATACTTTTACATATGCACAGGACATACCTTTCCCTTTCCATTATGCTCTGAGGGGAATTGAATTGTCTGGACGTCTCGCTTTTTAAATACTCACTTAAAAACACAGTGTAGAATGCTGCCATGCCTCAAAACTCTCTATATTTTCTTACAGTTATGTTTCATACCCAAAATCTGCATGTGAAGATTCAGAAAGCAGGACTCAGCAAACAGATGGGGAGTATTTGCCACCTCACCAAATGTTAGTGACAGCACACTGCGGCCTCCAGCACAACGAGGCCTTTATTTACACTAAATCAGGTCTTCCTTAATCAGTGTGGGGCTAGATAAAAGAATAAGGTCAATACCTAACTTCTTATAACCCTTACCTGAGCCTGCAGCACAGCCAAAGTGACATGATAGGTGTCCACGGAAACAGCAACTGGGGACTGCTGAGTAACAGAGACAGGGAATTTCACAGCTTCAGCTGACAGATGGCAGCACAGCACCTAGAGAGAAAAGGAAAAGATGAGTTTATATCGTCAGCAAGAGGCAGCCGTGTTACTCTCACCAAGTTGCACACTACAAACCTGCCACTTCAGACCTCGTACATGAGGGAGTAAAGACAAACTGATGACAGGAGCTGTCTTCTCCTCTCCACTGTAGAATCCCAACGTTTGGGTTTGGCATTCGTACGCCCTGGCTCCACCAACACATCTCCCCGCACAGAGCTCACTGACGTGCAGCCCCACAGCCTCTGAACAGGAGTCACCTCCAAACTCAACAAACAGACCTCACCCAAGACCTCCCTCATTCCATCATCTCCATCACGAATGCGTCAGCAGTCTCTGTAGAACACGCCATCATGGAGAAACCCCACACTGTACACTTTCAGAACAGCAAATACTTACCATGCTGTGGTCTGACTGTCCCTTGCATGTCACACAACTTAGATTTGCGGCTTGTGGTAACTGAGGACCCTCTTCAAATGTGATCTGCACTGAACTCTACAAGGAGAAAACTCTGTTAGTTACCAGTAGTCAAAGTAGCCCAGATAGTTTCAAAGATGATGAATGATGTAAGACACTCTGGTCTGAGTGCCCCAGAGACACTCTGGTCTGCTTCCTCGAATCCGGTCAGCACACAGAACCATCGCACACTGCAATTCTACCTACCTTCGCTGGTCCATACAAAGAAAGGAAACAAGGTCTCCAGTTAGGGCTTGAACTCACGAACACCAGGTTAATTTCAGACAAGTAAACCCAAATGAGAATGGAAAATTGTTCTGGGTAGCAGTCAACCATAGGTCAAGTGTTACCCCTTCTTCATTGCTGAAACTTTGCTGTTGCTTCACCCTCTGCCCCCCACCTCTGCTAATCCTGCTCCAAGGAAAAAGAATTCCAAAACACCACAACCAAAACATAAAAAGCCCCCAAACAAATAAACAAAAAAATCCACACCCTCAGTATGTGGTACATCAGCTCCTGTGCTCAACTTTTTCCTTTTTTTTCACCCTCTCCTGGTTTATTAGATTACAATCTCCACTGTGGAGGCATCTCTCCTCTTCATTTGAGGATCTCCACATATTTCAAGACTGGTTTTGTACAGAGAACTCGTCTCAAGAAATACAAGACTGAGATAAAGAGTTTGAGAGCATCCCTCCACAAAACCTAGCCCTCAAAGATTCCCTCTGCTCACAAGGAACACAGAATCAGAGAGAGAGAGAGGGAGAGAGAGAGAGAGAGAGTGTGTGTGTGCGCAGGAAATCTGGGCACTCAGAAATGACCATTGCAGTTCAGGGCCATAACAATCAAAAGAGATGACAGAGGTGCAGGAGGCCACACTCTTCTCCAGTAAACACGACTGTGCACTGCCACCTCCTTGATAGAGACAGACCCAAGCGAGGGGCAGGACAGGCTCTCAGACACTAATCTGATAGGCATAAATACTACAACCTGAAGAACTGCTTGCCCACCAAAAACTAGTCCACACAAATGCCCTTCTCCTAACGCAAACATGAGGCAGCTCTCTCAGTGACCAAACTTCAAAATGGATAAACAGTATCGGATCACTCTCTGCTGTTTCGTACTAGTAATGCCCGCTGGGTTTTTTTCTGACCCCGATGACTATTGCATTGTGATAAGAGGGGCATGGAAACAGAGGGTAAGTTTCTACAGGGGAAGCAGGGAAGCACCATGCCGTACGGGTGGGAGGCACTTCGCACTGAATCTAGCCTAGAATTTGTCACTTTGTCAAAATGGGAAATACTTTTCCTATCTTGCTGGAAAATTCCAACACAAGTTTGCATCACATTCTTCTAGACTCCAACTGCCTTTTCTTCAAACATGTTCGTTTCATGCTAACCTTTTTTAGTTCTTGATTTTCCTATACAGCTTAACAGAAAGGCAACCCCTTCCCGTTCACACCACAGGAAAAAAAGGAGACTACAACAGGCTTTGGACCACAGCTTCTGTGAGCATTAAGTCCCTGCCTTGCAGGAAACACAACTTATAATGCAATTATTTCCATATGGAATCAGCAAGGCATAGTCTCCTTCGTGAACTCCAAAACTATAGATAACACACCGGTAATACTGTGAGATTAAAGAAAACAAATACCAGAAAATTTTGAAAAGATTGCTGTGGAAAGCTCAGAGTGACCACAGCACAGCCCCAAGCCGCATTAAATGAAGCATAGTACCCCACTCCGCCCTTTCCACGCTCACACACCACAGCGCACTCCCACGCAGGCCACACCGAGCCGTCCGCAAAGCTCACGGTGCCTAACGGCTCCCCCGGCCGAAGCGCCCGACGGGGAAGGGCTGTCCCGGCACCCGCGAAGAAAGGGAGGGCGGGA
>VZRZ01001930.1:749744-785442 GCA_013398175.1 Climacteris rufus | reverse complement strand
ACACCGCACGCGCACCCGCCGCCCCTTCTTTCCTTCCGGCGCGGCACACCGCGCGCGCCCCTCGTGGCCCGGCGGGGCCGCCCGCTGTTCCGCCCCGTGCCTCCGGGGAGGCTGTGCCACTCGGTCTGCACAGTCGGGGAACCGCACGGCTGCTGCCGCGAGCCTTCTCTTCTGGGGGACTGAAATAGCAGCACAGCCGCGGTCTGAAAGCGCAGCTCCCCACCGGCTTCCCGAGCTCCGATTAAACACGCTCCTCACGCTCTTTTCTGGTGGGAGTTCCCACCAGGCACGCAGGAAACACCACCAAGGTGGAATCTTTCCGTTCGTCTGCTCCAGTTTGTGCCACTCTTGCTGTGGAGGGCAAGTAACAAGTTTTTATCACCTCACGACAGTCACAATCCAAAGTAGCACGGGCCGGGTGGTGGCGATTCCTTGGCATTAGAGCTCCAGGGTGTCTGGCCAGACACGGTCCCCTGCACCTCTGTGCTGTCCTTTCCTCCCTAGCAGTACCACGTGCCCGCCTCGAAGTTTTTTTTAAAGTTTGCGAAGTCACTTTTGCATAAGGTCAACAGACAGCGGAGCAGAGGTGGCCTCTCAACACAGCAGCAGCAGCTCTCTAGGTGGCCACAAAAGCATCAGAAAAATCAGATAAAGCCATCAGAAACCATTTAAGGCTGCCGCACAGGTCCAGGGCACGTGAAAGTGCTTCTTGCTGCTACCAGATTTTCTGCTTTTCCTCCTCATCGACTCACACCTGAATGAACTCCTGTGCATAGACACTGAGCCTATGCAGCCTTCCCCTTCCCAAAAAAAAAAACGCCCCGAGGACCCCACCGCTGTTACAGATCCCCGACAACTGAAATCTCCAGTTAAGTTATTTTACTGAATTTTCCCAACATCTGAAGAAACGCGTGAGGCAACGAACCCGACGGCCACGCCGTTCTCCGCTCGCGCATTCCGCGCCCCGGTAACCTGGCTCCCCACCTCGGCGGCCGGCGGTGACTACTCTGGCGGGGACTCGCCGGCAGGCGCCCGCAAGCGCCGCTCCCCAGACCTGGCGGAAAGGCGGTTTCGAGTGGGAGGCGGGCGGAGCCGTCGGTCATTCAGTGCTGCCGCGGCCCCCGCCGCGCGCCCTCCGCCGGTGCTCGCCTACTCCCCGCGGGGCAAGAAGTGACGAACATGCCAATCGAGAGGGGCCAGGGCGGCCATGGCAGTTGAGGGCATTGCGGGGCGGAGTCCGTGGCGGGGCCGCCCCCGAGCCAAGCCGAGCGCTGCTCCCGGTGCAGTTTCGCTGCGCGGGGCACGAAGGAGCCGAGCGGACCTTAGCGTCGGGGACAGGCGCGTCCACACGCCCTCAGCGTGGCCGAAAGCGCTACCGATCCCTGCCGCCGCCCGAGCAGAGCTCCGTGCCAGCAGGCAGTCCATGCCAGCGCCAAAGATGGCGCCTCCGTCCCCGATAGGCCGCGAGGGTCCCGCGCATCCGGCGCCGCCCTTGTAGCGCCCGGCCGGGAAGGCGCTGGGAGTCGGCGGTGGGCAGCGCCCCGCGCGGCCTCGCTCCGCGCCCGCGGCAGCGGCAGCGCCCGCCGCGGCCATGGCGGCCTGGCCCGCCGTGCCCCTCCTTATAAACCTCGGCGGGTCGCTGGTGGGCTTCGCGGCCACGCTCACGCTGATCCCGGCCTTCACGGACCACTTCCTCGCCGCGCGGCTCTTCGGGGAGGACCTCAACAAGACCTCACGGCGCCCCGTGTGAGTAGCGCCCCGTGTGAGTAGCCCGCCGGAGCTGCCCCACGGGGCCAGTCCGGGGCCGGCTGACTCCCCGCTCTGCCTTCCTTCCAGCCCCGAAGCACAGGGCGTGATCAGCGGTGCCGTGTTCCTGATCATCCTCTTCTGCTTCATCCCCGTGCCCTTCCTGAGGTGTTTTGTGGAGGAGCAGTGCACGGCCTTTCCTCACGACGAGGTGAGGCTCGCCTAGTGGTGCAAGCGTACCAAACACGGGCAGGGAATGGCCACCGGTGACAGGGCTCGTGTTCTCTGTCCTGCAGTTCGTGGAGCTCATCGGTTCGCTCCTTGCCATCTGCTGCATGATTTTCCTGGGCTTTGCAGACGATGTTCTGAACCTGCGCTGGCGCCACAAGCTGCTTCTTCCTGCCATGGCTTCCCTCCCACTGCTCATGGTTTACTTCACAAACTTTGGGAACACGACCATTGTGGTGCCTAAGCCCTTCCGTCTGCTGCTGGGCATGCACTTGGACCTGGGTAAGTTATGAATCATCAGAAGCCATCAACCACGTGGTGAGCACTCAGTGGAGGGGAGTACCCGAAGCACTTTGTGCTGCAGAAGGAGCAGACGAAGGATTTGATTCAGTAACCAGTAAGAGGGTGGCACTCCAGCCACTAAATATTAGGCTGGAAAGAACATCCAGAAACCTAGCACACGTTCAGCTGTGCATAGCTAGGCACCAATCATTTTGGCATGATTATGGCAATACAGGTGAGTAGCAGGTGCACACAGGACATGGCTGCTAACACCTGGATGTTACAAAGACAAACTGAGCACTACAGCTGGCCACCATGTTGCAGCCGTTTGCTGCAGTCAAAATGCTGTGTATACATGTACACATGACAGCCAACTCGTAGGAGAGGAAGCAATCTGTTTGTAAGCTACCTCTATCAAAACTCACTGAGATTGTTAGGTAATAGATTGTTGTAGAAAGCAGGAAGTGAGAGCTCCAGTGAATGGGTCTAGGGCCTGCTTCGCTTCCAAATACTAAAGCATTTGGCTTGCTCTGATCTGCAGGTGTCTTCTACTACGTGTACATGGGTATGCTAGCAGTGTTCTGCACTAATGCCATCAACATTCTCGCCGGAATTAATGGAATTGAAGCAGGACAGTCGCTGGTGATAGCTGCTTCCATTATCATATTCAATATTGTAGAGTTAAATGGTAAGGAAAATGAGAAACATTTGTGGGCACAAAAAGCAAAGGGAGATTGAATCCTAGATTTCAATAGCTGGTATTACTAAAAATCAACCAGTCCTGTCTTATCACAAACATCTGTTTTTCTTTTTTCTATAGGGGATTATCGAGATGATCACATTTTTTCTC
The DNA here is from genome assembly GCA_013398175.1 of Climacteris rufus. NCBI lineage: Eukaryota > Metazoa > Chordata > Aves > Passeriformes > Climacteridae > Climacteris > Climacteris rufus. The sequence goes on along the minus strand of VZRZ01001930.1, from coordinate 782,336 downwards.
TCTACTTCATGATTCCCTTTTTTTTTACCACGCTGGGCCTATTTTACCACAACTGGTAAGAGGATGGACATTAAGAGTTTGTTTGGAAGCATCCTTTCCCTCTAGTTTCTCCCCTTTCAAACAAACAAGTACTTACCATGCAGGTGGGACACTGGAGTGTAGACAGGCTTCTTGCCAGAACCGAGAGCACAAAGCACGGATGGAGCAGTAGCTTTGCTTTTTATTAGAAAGAATTACGGTCACACCAGCTCACCCAAATACAGAGAATACAATCTCTTCCATGCCTTCCATGCCTGGCTGTCTTTTCATACCATATTCTCTGCCAGCCAGATGGTGGGTCCCAGTCCTACAGTTCTTAGAATAAATACCTACATTTGTTTTTATGGTGTAGATCTGCTGCAGATTCCTCTTGGCCCCTAGCCTGAGTAGTGGGCGTACATTCGGTCATTATAAAGTCATTTCTTGGCAACAGTAATCATGACAGACCTTTGCTTTTCTGCTTCATGGATTCCAGGTACCCATCTCGAGTGTTTGTTGGAGACACCTTCTGCTACTTTGCTGGCATGACATTTGCTGTGGTGGGCATCTTGGGACACTTCAGCAAAACAATGCTGCTTTTTTTCATCCCACAAGTGCTCAACTTCCTCTATTCATTGCCTCAACTCTTCCACGTCATTCCTTGTCCCCGTCACCGGCTACCGAGGTAATGTACTGAGTGACCTGTAGTGGTACTACAGATTGGGTCTTTTACCTCCAACAGCTGAGAAGGGTGGTGGTGCTCTTTGTAAGAACCATCAAAGTACATTTTCTAGTTAAGAGGTAGCAACTCGTTCTGCCAGCTACAGTCAGGTCATACAGTAGAGGTTTCTCAAAGAAGTGAGCTCCTCTGACCACCCCACCCATCAGATACAGAAAAATTATTTTTAACAAGGTTAGAACGTGATGATTCTAAGATACAAGATTGAGAGAAATTGACACAGGCTGCTTTTAATGCTGTGGGATCTGCTAAGATTTCATAGTAGCAAACATTCTGTAGCACTCTGCCATGTTAGCAATTGTCTCTGCAGATGTCAGATTCTTCTCTTTGATTCTTAAACTACACAGCTTTATGCATATGTTGGGGGTGCAGGGAGAAGGAGTCTCCTCTGCCCCATCTGAAGGACTAGATAGCAGCAGCTGTTGTTAAGTGCATCAGGGTATTCCTGTGTCTTCCACCACTGGACTTCTTCCTTAGCTATGGATCTAAGTCTGCTTACAAAGCAATCTCTCTGTCTCCTTGTTTTATATGGACTAAATTTTTAATGTTTCTTTTAGGCTTAATCCTAGTACAGGGAAGTTGGAGATGAGCTACTCCAAATTCAAAACTAAGAGCCTCTCTGCCCTGGGAACAAACATTCTGAAGGTAATGTGTGGAAAACATTCAAAATTCAGATGCATTTTGAGACAGTCATCAAATACAAGAGAAACAAGATGGGAGGAAATGCACAACTTATGGGGCCAGTGGTTATTGCCTGACTCGAATCCAGAAGAAAATACTCTGCTTAGTCTGTTACCATCCCTCACAGTCACTCAGTTGTGTTAATAATCAGTTTTTAAGAATAAGCTCACATAGCAGCGTCCCAGGAATATCGTAAGTCTGTCCTGTCTTTTTAGTAAGAGCACAAGCCAGATTTCAGGGACAGTACAGCAAAAAGGGCTCTTGAGCACCAAACACATTGGTAAAATAGTGTGCAATGTTTCTTTCCTCAGGTAGCCAAGATCTTGCGTGTAGTAGATGTGAGGAGTGGAACAGATGAAGATGGCGAATACACCAAATGCAGTAATATGACACTTATTAATTTTGTCATAAAGCTGATTGGACCCACCCATGAGCGAAATCTTACTCTCCTGTTGCTACTCATTCAGGTCAGACAGAGTTCCTCCAATAGAAAGATTAACTCTGCAATAGAAACAGATCCAAGTCGGTCTCAAGAGTTTTAAGGAGAAAGGGGGAAGTAAAGTACCATGCTCTTCCCGCAAGGTGCAGTTGAGCTGTGGAATTTGCGAAAAATTAGAGGCTTACATAGCTCAAGGAGGAGACAAATTCACACACACCTGCCTGCTCATTGAGAGCTTATAAAAACAAAGTCCCCAGGTTACCTTAAGAAGATTCCAAAAGCATGAATCATTGGCTGCAAGAAAAACATGAGGACAAGCAGAGGGCTTTGTCACTCTGACCCAGTACAGCCTTTTTGCATGTTCCTGTTTTTCAGTCGTACCAAGTAACAGTCTCGGAGTCGTCTCGAGCAGGTGGACCCATGTAAGCATGGCATGTGGCTGAGTGGTCCCTCAGTCTGAGTGGAGTGTGCGTGTGTTTTGAAGCCACGTGGAGTACAAGGATATGCTTCAGATATACTGCCACTACCTCCATTCAGCATGTGAATTCTCAAGCATAGTATAGTAGAAACACCACTTTTGGAAAGGCCTGCATGGGTTAATTGCCCACATTAAAATCCCTTTTTCCATCTTCAGATTGAAGATAAGAGATTCTTACTAGGAAATAGACACTTAGCCAAATTCTGATTTGGGAGGAAGGACTTTTCAGCAAAAGCCTATTGAACAAACAGGGCTTAGGCAGATGATACTGGGGATGGGAGAAGACAGAAAGTACATAGCATTTATCTTGATCTCAGTCACAGCAGAGAAGTCCTGACAGCACCTCATTGTAAGGATCCTGAATTGCAGCTTTGACATAAGGTATTTTCCATTACAAACCATAGGGTTTACATTCTAACATAGGCTCCTTAAGGAGGAAGGAGTTATTCCCAAATGTTCATGTCATGCACATGTTCCCAGAATGTGACTGTGTGCAGGCACATGGAGAAATTCCCCACTGATACCTAAAATCCTCAGACAAAGAAACGAGGTCTTTGAATAGACTTCTGCCATTTATCTTTCTATATCTAAAAAAATTTAGCCTTTTTGTTGCTATTTTATGAAACGAGGCATGCTAGAAAGCTTAGCAAATCCATTTGGAAAGGAGGAGTCTAATAGCGTTGTAAACCATTCAACAATATAATGTTTCTGTTATGTGTCTGATTTTTACCTAGGTCCTGGGCAGCATGATTGCATTTTCCATCCGGTATCAACTAGTGCGCTTGTTTTATGATGTCTGACTGGACTGTCAGGACCAAGGGAAAGAGTTGTACCTTTCAGTCCGTTTTCTCCCACTGCTTGACCAAATGATTCAACTAATCTTACTCCAGCCCTCTGAGAACCTCAGAATACCTGTCAAAACGCAAGCAATTGCTTTGCGTGGGCTAGTCTTGAACCGTACTTTTTTTGTTCACCAAAGGCTTTTGTCCAATTCTGCTGATAGAAAAGATTCACTGGTACCTAGACATCATTGTTACTAGGAATACCTTTTAAAGGGAAAGCAAATGACAGCGCTTAGGGAGAGTGGGAAAGATGAAATCTCTGTACATCTAACAAGGATGTTACTGTTCACCAAGAGAGAAAAGAGCAACTTTAATTTCTGTGAGACTCTGTAGAGCAGAATAAGTAAACCAGATTCCTCTGCTGGCTTCTCCAGTCCTGTCTTTGGTCCATGGACATAGAGTGGCATGTTATAAACCATATTCAGAACTCAGAGTGCTCCAAGAATAAAATAATTCATGGTACCCTTTCCCATGCAGTGCTTTGCCTCAACAGTATTGACATGACAAAGTAGGTTATGTGACCCATCTCTAGCTCTCTACCCTTTTAGGGGGCTGATGATTTCTACAGTAGACTCCCTCTTTTTTTTTTATGGCTACTGGGAATGTTCCTGCTGATCAACATCTTTATTGCCTGCCTGCATCCTTGAAAGAGGACATGTCTGGAACAGGCTAGCAGAGTAAGGATCGCCATGTCCTTGTCTTAACAGGCCATCAGTTAAAGCCTTAGATTAACATAGAACTAAGACCCTAAGGCTGCCATTACCTTGTCATCAGATACAAATAATTATTTATATAGCAGTATCTAGCACCGTAGTTCAACACGGAACTGCTACCTACTCAACAGAAAAACACAGAACAGCCATTGGAGTACCAGGTTATAGAGTTTGTGCAATAGTAATGGGAACAAAAAGTGAAATAATGCAACAGCAAAAACAGGGATGCTGAGGTGGGTGAGAGTAGAAGTTGCCAGGTCCAGAACCTTAATAGATGAAAGACTGCTGCACTTCCACACACCCCAAGTCCAGCTAGTTGCAAGGCTCAGAATGTATTCCCGGAAGGCAAAAAGGCCTATGTCCAGTGGCACCAATCTACATAGAAAACACACTGCATGCAAGCATGAATGGTACAAGTGGCCAGATCCTCTTCTCCAGCCGATCAGTTTGTAAGTCTACTAGCAGAGTATACTCATTAACACATACACACATGCAAACATTATGAAACTTCAGTACCTGGCCTTAAACACTCAGTCTGTCCAGTAACTAGTCAATGCATTCCTGGCATCAGTGCATACGAGTAGAGAGAAATTAATCTCTCCACTAGCTGATCCAGGCACACGGCCTTCCAGTAGGCAACTGTCAAGCAGCTACACCATTTTCTCCAGAAAGGTGGCTTAGCCCTTCCTTCAGTAAGCATCCTGCCGACCCTGATCTCTCCCATATCTGGTCCTGGATGCCTAGCTCCAAAGCCCATTATTCTGTTCACTCTCTAGTCTGGCTCCTTCACTAGGGATCGCACACACTTGCATTCCACCTAGCCCTGGCCCCTTGCTGCATGTGCTGATGTCTTCCCGTTTGCTAGAATCACATAGGCACTAGCTCCTTTGAACTGTGTCCTAATGCCAGTTGCTGGCACTTAGATCTCCAAAGGTACATAAGCACACAGGGCAGACAGTCCACTCACACTGGGAAAAAAAACCCTACAAGTTTGGTTTAGTAAGACAGGGCAGACTGCAGCGATAATTGTTACTGATCAGCAACATGTTAAGACTTTATTCACTTTTTCTCCTTCAGTGTTCCCATGTTTTTTTCCTCCCAGTCCACTTTGAGTCCTTCACCACTTTTGGTGCTTCCCTTAATACATCCAAATTGTAAACCCGTAATATATCTCACACATTCCCACACTCTCATAAAAAGGATCTCACGGTAGGTCTTCATATCCCCAAATGCTCATCCCCCCATATGCCACCCTAAGGTCAGTGCCACTGCAGACAGCGATACCTCTCAGAGCTCAGGCAGCCCGGGAGCCTCTCTGCCTCACTCTGTATGGAAGCCAGGCCCAGATCAGGGCCCAGGCCCAGGGTCTGACTCCACTCCTCAAAAAGCTTTGGGAGTAGCCCAGGCGGGACAGCATCATGCTGGTTAGGGCATCGCGTGACCAATCTGTCGTCACTCCTCCTCCCCTTTGGGTTACTGTGACCAGCCCTTACTCACGTAGTAACCTGAGAGGCGATACAGCCAAAGCTCCTTACACAGAACTGACCGTGCAGCGTTACCACTTGCTGTCAGGAGCACCGTGCGGCAGGAGGAGCAGCACGAAGGGCTCTGCGGGACCAGCAGCTCCCTCCGAACGAGCACCCCGCAAGCTCCCTGCGGGCCCCCCCAAGCACCGCCCCCCAACAGCCTCGGCGTGGTTTAAATTTGGCGCCTCGCTCCTGATTGGCCGAGTCGCCAATACACTTAGGGCAAGCGCGGTGGTATCACAGTGGCGACCAGTGAGCAAAAAGCTTCTTCCGGCAAACGCGCCAATAGCGACGGGCAGTGGCGCTGTCCAATGAGCTAAACCCTACTTGGCGGGAGGTTATAAAAAGCCCGGGTGCGGCGTCTCCGACCTCAGTTCGCCGCAGCGGAGTGAGACGCCATGTCTGGCCGTGGTAAGAGCGGCGGTAAGGCCCGCGCTAAGGCTAAGTCTCGCTCGTCTCGGGCCGGACTGCAGTTCCCGGTCGGGCGCGTTCACCGGCTGCTGCGTCGCGGGCACTACGCGGAGCGGGTAGGGGCCGGTGCGCCCGTGTACCTGGCGGCCGTGCTGGAGTACCTGACGGCCGAGATCCTGGAGCTGGCGGGCAACGCGGCCCGCGACAACAAGAAGACGCGCATCATCCCCCGTCACCTACAGCTGGCGGTGCGCAACGACGAGGAGCTCAACAAGCTGTTAGGCGGCGTCACCATCGCGCAGGGCGGCGTCCTGCCTAACATCCAGGCCGTGCTGCTGCCCAAGAAGACGGGCACCGGCGGCGCAGGCCCCGCCAAGGCCGGCAAGAAGGGCAGCGGGCAGCAGTCGCAGGAGTACTAGGCCGGCCGGCCTCCCCGGCACCACACAAAGGCCCTTTTCAGGGCCACCCCATTGCTCACCGGGAGAGCTGCGATCCGCGGAGGAGGAGGGGGAAGGCGGGGAGGAGAAGCGAGGCGTGGCCGGCAGGGGCTGTTGGCGGGGGGAGGGGGGGCCGGGCAGGGGGCAGGAACTGGTTCGAGGCCAGTCGGACACAACACAAGAGCTGCTCCGTAAGGACTCGTAATTTACCTGTATTTACCTCTGATACATTCAGTTGCCTAGAAAATAAACTGTTTAATTTAAAATAGAGGACCCCAATACTTTGCCGTTTCAGTGTTTCTACAAGGCACTGTAACACTCGAGCCCTTATGAGAGTATGGCGAGCTAGTAGCAAGTGCAAGGAGCTACAGTATTTCAACTTTGAGCTTCTGCTTCGGCACCCCCTTCTCTGGCTACTCTAGATGAACTGGCTGTGATGACCTTTTTAGACAAACCTAAAAGGAAAACCAAAATGGCTGTCCACTCCTTAATTTCATACTGGCCAACTGACAAATCTGCATCTACCCGATAACTGCAAACTTAATGTATCTTAACTGAGACCAAGGGTGAATGTGACATCTCTGGTACTTTACTATAAGGAACATGGTATCAGGAACCTCGTGGGAGTGGCTTCAGTGATCCAGTGAGTAAACAGGCCCAAATAATGACTGCTGAAAGCACTCAGCACAGTTCAGCATTTTAGTACCAGCACAGTTGAGTCTCCAGTTATAATCTGTAATGAGCACTTTGCTTCTAAACTGAATGTTTACAAACCTTTATTTTAATTTTTAACTTCCTAGCTACAAAAACTGTTGAAAATACTTCAGACACACTTAGCCATTTAGAGAAATGCGGAGAGGGATGAAAACTGAACAGCACAAACTACTCAACTTATTATTTCAGGCTTTTTTGCACCCAAACCTCAGGTAAGACTGGTGGGAATGTTTTAACTATATCCCTTCCAGATGATCATGATGTAGCTGCAGAGACTTGTAGCTAGAGTTGTAGCACTCCTCGCTGGCCACACCACAGGTTCAGCGGGCATCGTTGAGCTGCCTTGCCACACTAAGGATGTGCTTTGCTCCCTTGCTCAGAAGTAAGCTAGCTAGTTCAACACCCAGGTTCTCTGCAGCTTCCTGGGCCTGAGCAGGAACATTCTTGGCTGTGATGCCGACATGCTGCACATCATCATTTGGTCCATCTTCATTCTGCAAATGTAAACACTTCAAAGTAAGGCAGCAGGAAAGGAGTAGGCAAGGAATTAAGACACCCAGGAAACAGGGTAAAATCCAGTCTGAGGAGCCTCAAGAATGGCATGCTATTACAGCTTCTGAGAAACCAGACCAAAAGTAATTATTTCTAAAGGTCTGGTTTTTGTCATTTAGCTTCAGGTTTGAGTTTTGAAGCCACCATGGTTCACGTACCTGATGGGGATAACTAACACTGGTCTGCATGGTCTCCTTCAGGCTATCAGATCCATCCAAGCTGTAGACTGCTCCTGTCAAATACAACTTGGAAAGATATACAGGATGGATTAATACCACATTAACAAACAAAGAGCCAATTACCCCCTCTAAAAAAACACACCCAACATACAAAACTGTCTGGAGGAAAAGGCCTTTGTCAAGCAATGGGATCAGCAAGAATAGTGGTAGAATACAAGTACAAGAAAAGTAATCCCTGTCAGGGAACATGCGACTTCCCAAGGAAAAGACTGAACTTTTTTCTAGTTTCCCACCTCCATAATAACACTCAATTGTCTAAAAACAGGTTTAGTAGGGTCAGAAGTGAGACTTCCAGATCTCAGGACAACACTAAATAAGTGGCTGGGGGGAGGGGGAAATCTGGTATTTATTATAAGGGAAATTTTTTAAGACAGCTTCAGTAGCCAGACCCATTCTGTACTCCTGCTTTGGACACAAACACAGAAGGGACGAGTCAGGAGACTATCTCCTGGAATTATCTTCAGGGAAGGATCGGGGAAACATGCACACACTTGGAATAGGTTTTCAGAAATAATCCATGAAAAATACAAAGTACTCCTCACCTGGCCATCCTTCAGCAGGGTATTGACAGCAACAGGAACGCTACATCCACCCTCCTAAAACACAAAGCAGCTGACACTGAGGCTCTTACCCAACACATTCAAAGCAGAGGTCTCTGAAAAGTTTAGATTGCACACAACCCTGCCCATCACTCCTCAGGCTCTTTTCAATTTAGAAGTACTTTTCTTTGCAGTTTTAGGGAAGTGTAACAGATTTCCCATGCTATGGCATCAAGTCAACTAGCAGAGCAGTATTTACTGCTGCAGGCAGAGCAAGGATGCCCAGACCTACCAAATGCTTCATAAAGGCTCTCTCAGCAATGCAGCACAACACGGTGTCTGCATCATGCAGGGCAGATACCATATTCAGTATCTCTTGGTCTTTGGCACGAACTTCTACTGCTAATGCACCCTAGAAGAAGAAACACACAACAAAATATAATGATTCCTCCTTCGTGCATCTATGTGTGCACTCAGCATTGATCATGAAACAAAACTCATTGGACCCTTTTCACTAAGGGAGTGATCTTTATAGAAATCAATTACAATAAACTCCACTGGCGGCAGAGTCTTCCTACAGTAGCTGCTATAAGCAGAAGAACAGAACTTCTTCAGCCAGGTATTAATGACCATGCTGCGACCTCAAACCATCCTAGAACAGTACCTGACCAGTGCATGATGAAAATCACTACTTCAGACTGAACGTGCAGATTCGTCACTTGCAATCACTAATGTATCACCAGCTCTGGTTTAGCAAGTTTGATACTAGCTGGACAATCCCACGTAAACTCAGTCATGCGGCCAGCATGGACTGGAACAGTTTGTCCACCTATAAGCAAAAGCACTAAGAGTGTGCGCCAAGACAGGTGTTTCAGCTCCACCCTGCAGCAGTCAGGACACCGTGCACAAGGGAGGAGGGAACATCACAGAGCAAAGATACTGCAGTGGCTTTGCACAGTTATCCCAGTGCAGTGTAATACCGACCCTTCCAGAACCTGCCCCATATCTGCCATGTTGCCCCACTGTAGCTGTGCACGCACTACCTTTCCCATTTACTGTTTTTCCATTACTGAGAGAAAGCAGCCCCCACCACACTGGGTAGGAGAGCCAACTCCCATTCTTCTAACAAGCTGTGCCTAAAACAGCGTAACAGCCAACAAAAGATGCAACATGGCTTAAGGAACAAAAGTAACGTACCTGTCCAACAGCATACAGGCAATCTTCAGGGCCTAGGAGCTGGAAAAAAGTAAAATCAAGAGTTAACTCCACCTGCACTGTCCAGAACATAGGAAACAAGAGCCAAATTCCCATCTCTAATGCCAACTGATTTCATGTCAGATCAAAGAAATATAATCTCTCCCTTCCCATGCCTCAGTGTTTCCACCCCTGGAGTGAGATAATGCAGTTTCCATCAACTGGAGTGTAACGCTTTGTGAATTAGCTAATCACAAAAATGTTAGTCTTGTACACTGCTGTGTTGCTAGACTCAAGTGCTGGGTAGTGCTAGGAGATGATCAGATTACAAACTGTTACTGAACCATGGCAAGCTGAACAGGAAAAATTTATGCATGAAAAAAAGCAAGCAACCAAAAAACCCCAACCACTCGTTCCTGAAGTACCTCAAATCACAACATGGCACTGGAGTCAGCAGACTGCATGCTCATCTTGGACAGGTCAACCATAAGGTCTGAATGGCAAGCAGTTGATGGTTCAGCAGAGAACCATACTTTCTGCTTTGCTGCTCCTCACCTGGCCAATGCGATTCTCCCAGCCCATTCTCTTCAGCCCAGCAGCAGCCAGGATGATGGCACTGAAGTCTTCCTTGTCATCCAGCTTCTTTAAGCGGGTATTTAAGTTTCCTCTCTGTAGAAGTGATTAAGCAAGCATAGAAACAGCAGGCAAACAGTCCTACAACCACTTGAGTCTTTACAGACTGTACAGAATCCAACAGCCTCCAAATGAGAACATCAGTGCTATCCTGAAAGAAGTGCTAAATATGGACCATAGATTCTTTAAATAGAATTTTGCTGAGCACTACGGAATATTAATTCAAGCACTGAGTCTGCAAAGATATGCATGTCACTTAAGTACACCATTAGCACCCAACACCTTCTGCACTGCAAAGAACTCTGCTCTTAGGACTGAAGTAACAACACCTTTTCTCAGCCACCACATTGGAACTAATGGTCCAAATCACACCCAGGGTTACTGGTAATCCAGCAGCATTCAGTCACACACCTGTGACAAGCACAAGGGAGGCAGCGTCACGCAGTTTTTCAAACACTGCATAACATACAGTCCATCTGCATGCTGGACCCCAGCAAGATCAAGGCTGGCCCCTTCTTCACAGCCTCATGAGAAAGCAGAGGACAGGATGGCTACACTGCTACACCCCCCTCAGAACAGGGTAGCAGAGAGCAGCCTTTGAGGAAGCAGTTTGTTCTTAAGTCAGCTGGTATAAATCAGCCTTAAATCTAGATTTTACACAAAGTTGTATTTTCTCATTTGCCGTTTTACCCAGCTCCCACAGCTTGCCAGGAAAGGATACAATATCCCTGAATTCTAACTGAGGGAACTTCTTTTTGAGCTGAGCTGCTCTCCGAAGTGAACTGGTTCCAATCACACTGTAGGGAAAAATACAATCACTGAAATCCAGAATACTCCTAACAATTACCTCCAGCCAGATATATGACAGAACTTTCAAGGAAACAAATGGTAACTTTTTTTTTTTCAATTGAAATGAAAATCTAAAAAACAGTCAATGATTTGTATCTCTTTAGAAGAAAGAAAACCACTCGTGAAGTTTAGCAGATAGCCAGTGTGAAGCCACTCCCAAGGAGCCGATTTACAGGATATGCTTCTGGAGAGCAGTCCCTAGCCACTGTCAAGGACTGACGAAACCTCATTTAAAGACAACACCACAGAAAAAAACTTGTCTGCCCCAAAATGAACCAGACAAAGCCAGACAACTGAATTCACTAAAACGAAGGAACTTCATCAAAGACAGAAATGCAGCAAGCAGAGAACCTTTGAGTATGTCACTGGAAACCACAGAAAACTGCAAGTAGTGAGCACTTCCTTTCTGAAGATGTATGCTGTTCACTTCTTTTCACAGAATCATATTATATGCTGATTTGAAAGGCACCCATCAAGATCATCAAGTTCCAACTCCTGGCCCTGTGCAGGACATCCCAAGCATCCCACCGTGAGCCTCAGAGCGTCGTCCAAAATCTCCTTGAGCTCTGTCAGGCGTGGTGCTGTGACCACTTCCCTGGGGAAGCTGGGAAGTTCCAGTGCTGAACCACACTCTGGGTGAAGAACCTTTTCCTGATATCCAACCTACACCTCCCCTGACTCAGCTTCATACAGTTTCCTTGAGTCCTGTCACTGGTCATGAGAGTGAAGAAATCAGTACGTGCCCTTCTGCTTCCTCCTCTTGGTAATCTGGAACCTAAACCAGACGTAAATCTCCTGCTATGCAGATGCACATAAGCACAAGTCTATGTTTGTGTCACAGCTAGTTTATTTCTTTTGCTTTAACATATTAAAAACATTTATCTTTCTAATAGCTACCTTAATCTGAGTAATTTCACTCAGCTGTCTGAGACAGAAGATTCCAATAACCTCTATGGAAAAACAGGCAATTCAAAATGGAGAAACCACAAGAAAGTGATGCCAAATAAAACAAGGAAGAAATCAGAACTGGCTGAGTAAGAACAAAAGCATAGTTCAGGTCCATTAAAACCAAAATGCTCACCACCAGACACCCTCTCTGCATTTTACGCATTCCCCTGCAGTAGGCACAATACAAAGGAGCAGGAATTCACTCAAGAGATCATGGTAAGAAAGGTTCTAAATTGAGAAAGCATTGCAACTCAAGGGTGGCTTGAGAGATCCAACCTCACTCAAGTGGGTAGCACTCCATGTTCTTTCCAGCAAGGGGGTCCAGTGCAATACCCGCGGAATGCTCACGAAAGGCAGTGTAAAACCACTACAGGATAAAGCAAGGAGCTGATCGACTTGCCAGTGGCAAGTATCACCCAACTGACCCCTTGTTTTTACACCTGTCTTCCCCTTCTTCTCCCACTCACCTCTTTTCAGGAAGGAGGCTCAGTGTTTTTCCACAGTTTTTGGGATGAAAGACAACAGCATCAAGTGGGTTTTCCCTTCTGCAAAATAATGCAAGTGCAGAATGTCTAACACATTATTTAAGGCGAGGCCGTTAAGCTCAACGGTTCTGCTAACGTTTCCTGGAAGAACTACTCTGGCATCATCACTGTAAAAGCAAGAATTTTCAGCACACCTGCTGGCTATGGAACACTAGGGCAGTTCTAGTGTTTCCACTGTTTTGGAGATTAATCACGGGTGATGAAACTTTGAACATCTAAAAGGGCCTAAGCTGCCTTTGTTCTCCTTTACCAACACTATAAAATGCAAGTCCTTCAGAGAATCGAGCCCCATGTCCACACTTACTTGCAGACAGCGCCGATGGTAAAGCCAGGAGGAAGAGAAGTTGGCAGGTCCTTCAAGGAGTGAACCACAAGGTCAACTCTAAAAATTAGAGGATAGTCATCAGTGAACAGATGACTGAGCCTATGTGACGATCTACCAGAGGCCTGCAGGTCACCTACAGAAAAGTTGGAACCCACTCTGGGAATTAATTTGGAGAAGAGAGAAGACTTTCAGAATTCCATAGCCAGAATTACTATAGAATTCTTATATTACTCTACTTCACCTTCAACTGTATCTCAGTCTCTCTTTGCCCCTTACCCAGCAACAAAAGACACTTAACAAACAATAAGGCTGAATGAAGGGAAGATGCTGGAGATGCTTACACAGAGAGACTCACTGTACCAATACGCATCAATACGTGGGTTGGTGTTATACTTCAAACCTAAAATAACAGCGAGCCAAACTACAGGCTACCTGCTTTGTCACACAGGAACCGAGTGTAATTGTAAATGCTTGAGTCTCCAGTATTTTTTCACCAACTTCACTGAAAATGCAGTATGATGTAACCATGTGGCAGAAATGCAGAAGAATGCCTTTGGTTTTAAACCTACTTTAACTAAGGCACCATTGAAACCCTCCTCAGAATACTGAAAAGAAAAAGAGATTAAATAACAACAAAAAACCCCCAACAGCTCAAACCCATGAAACCACCACGAATCTCTCTCTGCTCAGGCACCCGAACCAAGGGTTTTTGTAGAGAGCAGTGAAGAGAATGCAGCACAACTTGCCCACGTCCAATTCTTCTGCACATCTGGCTTGCAAATATGTTAATAAATGTTAACTTGATAACAATAAACATGTTTTGCAATACGTTACCACCACCAAGCGAAGTATTTTTAAAAGAACATATTCGTAAGCAGGAATCATAGGAGATTACCTCCCTCCTGTGTATTACAGCATGTAATATACAAATCACAGAAGAAAACGTAACTGGGGCAGACCAAGTGACACAACAACTCCACTTCAAAATACATGGCCTAAGCCCGGAGCAGAGGGAAAAAAAAAAAAAAAAAGATGGTGACTTATCAGAGGATTTAAATGTTTAGCCAGAGAGGTACCAGAACAGAAGGAAAGTAAATCACCTATGCAGCAAGTCAAATATGTCCAAAGAGCACCAAATGCCAAGGAGGAAGACCAAACAATAAGCTCTTACTCATTTCTTTCAAGTGCATTTTCCAATTCTTTGGTGGGGAAGCTCTTCTCCCCAATCTAACGGAACATGAAAGACGGAAGAACATGAATCACAAAAGAAGCATCAGTCAGTATAACGCAAATACAATTACTTCATGTATAAAGGAAGAACAGATCCTTTACCTTGGAAAGTGCTGTATCCAAGATCTTGTCTCCAGTTGTTGACATGGCCACTGCTCAGAGACAGTACAGGTAGAACATGAGGCTCGGTAAAAGCATGGAGCTTAGGCTGAAAATCTCTATGCAAAATGCCATGAGCAGTCACACGCTACTGTGCGAACACCAACTCAAGCTCCATACAGGAGCAGCTCACTTCTAGAAATACATTGTACTCAAGACAAGTGAAACTGAGACTTTCACTGTCCTCAAAAACAAAAGCAAGGGGAAAGAAGGCAGGTTTGGGGAAGAACTGACCCAGTGGAAACTGCCATAGTCTGGAGTGCCAGTGCACACACAGAAAGCAGTTCTCTTCAATGCAAGGCTCAGCCCCCATTATTCCTGTTGAAAGCCTTGAGCCCCACACCAGAAAATGTCCCTAATGTTCAGTGGGGTGCAGCCAGAATGACACCAGGTTTGCCAATGGAGGAACACAACACCAAACCACCACACCAAACCACCACACATCTCCATCGCATACTCAGCACTTCAGTCATCAAGAGCTTACAAAATCCATCTTTCACATCTCGAAGAAACCAGCAGCAGCAGTTGCTCAGCCACACAACCAAACTGAATTCAGACGACACTCTCAGATAACTGGGGTCAAATCCTCCTCCTCCTGACTCTACACACACCTCTTGCACACAAAGATAACAGACTGACTCCTGCTGCCATCTACCCCAGCGCAACATCCAAAAAAACTTACCAATGTCAAAATGGAGGTCAGGGTATAGCTCACGGAGCATCATAACTACACTATCAGTTTGAATCCGGGCCAGCTAGAAGGAAGCAGAAAACAAAATCCTAAAGAAAGAACACATTGTCCAAACGGTAGCTAAGGTGGTTTAGCCATTCTTTGACAGCTAGGCATGCATGACCAGTACATTCCCTCTAAATCAAAAGTGTTAAAAATAGGTTGCCTCAAGTAAAATCACTCATAGGTACAAACTCTTTGAACTGTGCGAACTCCTATCATGACCAGAGCACTTCGCTGAAGAACTTCTTTTACTGGCTAAGTGGCACATCTCTCCGTATCCAGCGCTGTTGTGATGCAACCACTGATGAGACACTGCAATGAATTTATGGAGTTAGGAAGAGTGACTACAACAGAAGCCTACAGATCATGACTGTCACGCTTCTACATCTTGGTTTCGCCTCTGTGGAACACAACTGCTGAATGATGCCCACTCAGCAGCTAGTGGGCAGAAAAGCAAGCAAAAACATCTTCCTGTTGCTCAGTGATGAAAGAACAAGTCATACTGCACACTGGGTTAGGGTTAAAGCTTCCTGCTTTCTCAAAAGAGTATGAATTTTACCCATTCTGCAAGCTTTAGGTGAAGTCAGTACGATTTCACTGTGCTGCTGGAAAAATCCACAGTTAGTGTCAAATACAAGTTACTCGTCCTCTGTAAGAACAGAGCTCTACTTAGAGGTTCTACAAACACACACATACAAAAGTAACAGCTTACATCATCACGTACAGCAAGCAGCAAATCTCAAAGCAGTAAATTGCAGGAGGAACATTTCTTTGCATAAGAACACCAGAAGTCAGTAAAATCACTAGCGTAGCATCATTCCACACATGCAAGCAGCAGCAGACTCAGGTAACTATAGATGAGTTTCAGCTTTTCTCCAACTGAGGAGCTCGGGACCCTTTGGTAATTTAATGTAGTTCTCAGGAGTGTAGTTTCCCCACAAATAAAATGAATGTAAGTAGCCGTCTCCTTCTGTAAAGTGCTCCAAGAGCCTCAGGTTATGACATGAAGTAGCACACATGCACGGCTATCTCCCTTGTCCTGATGTCTACGTAAAATGCCTTCGTGACAGTACGGAATTCTTTCTAGAAGGTGCTACAAAAAGGAACGAGATTATCTCAGCGCAAAGGCCTGAGGATCGCTTATCTCCCTTTGCGAGGCTGCTCCTCCCTGCTGCAGCCCGCTGGCAAGAGATACCTGCTGTATCTCTGGATATGTCCCTTCCCTGGCCTTTGAGTGGGCTGCAGCCGTCAGTTGTTGGGGGTTTTTCCCTACAAGAGCTGTACAGGCCTTGCAGTTTACACAGTTCGAGCCAGACCCGGGAGGGATCCGCGCCCTCGTCCCCTGCACCGAGGCAGCGCTACCAGAGCTCACCGTCCCCTGGTTTCCGAAGGAAGTGCTTCCCAAACTTCTTCCCGGAGTCCCAAGGCAGGAGTCAGAACTTGGGAACTTAAGAAGGTCAGCTCTTTCCTCAGCCCAGCAGAGCACGCAGACCCTGCGCTGGCCACGACGAACCGGGTGCCGGATCGGGAGCACTCCCTGCGCTCCGGCCCCTCCGCTGCCTACCTGGCTCCGGCGGGTGCCCACGCGGACCGCTCTTCCATCCACGCCGTTCTCTCCCCGCGGCAGCAGCGGGTCAGAGCCCCTCCCGTCGGCCCCCGCGACAGACCCTGCTCGGTCCCGGTCCACGGCAGCCGCCCCCAGCTCCGACTCCGCCATGACCACCGGCCCTCAGCGCCGCACGGCCCCGCGCCCGCCACGTGACCGGTGGCCCCGCCCCCACCGCGCCCGACCACGTGATCGGCAGCGGCCGCAGCGCCGCCAGAGCCTCACCCGCCACGCCAGGCCCCGCCCGCCGCATCGCCCCGCCGGGCCCCGCCCCTCCCACCGCCCCGCCGGGCCCCGCCCGCCGCATCGCCCCGCCGGGCCCCGCCCCTCCCACCGCCCCGCCGGGCCCCGCCCGCCGCATCGCCCCGCCGGGCCCCGCCCCTCCCACCGCCCCGCCGGGCCCCGCCCGCCGCATCGCCCCGCCGGGCCCCGCCCCTCCCACCGCCCCGCCGGGCCCCGCCCGCCGCATCGCCCCGCCGGGCCCCGCCCCTCCCACCGCCCCGCCGGGCCCCGCCCGCCGCATCGCCCCGCCGGGCCCCGCCCCTCCCACCGCCCCGCCGGGCCCCGCCCGCCGCATCGCCCCGCCGGGCCCCGCCCCTCCCACCGCCCCGCCGGGCCCCGCCCGCCGCATCGCCCCGCCGGGCCCCGCCCCTCCCACCGCCCCGCCGGGCCCCGCCCGCCGCATCGCCCCGCCGGGCCCCGCCCCTCCCACCGCCCCGCCGGGCCCCGCCCGCCGCATCGCCCCGCCGGGCCCCGCCCCTCCCACCGCCCCGCCGGGCCCCGCCCGCCGCATCGCCCCGCCGGGCCCCGCCCCTCCCACCGCCCCGCCGGGCCGCTCAGAGAGGGCCGGGCTGCTGCGCTGCCCGGCTAGTCTGCTTTATTGGGGGCCAAGACGTGAAGCCACATACAGGTGTCCGAGAACATAGCGGGGCACCCCGTACAGCACGAGAGGGTGTGTGGACAGGGCATGGGGTCAAGTACTGCGCTTGGTGTGGATGAGCAGCTCCCGCTGCAGACCAGCCTCGATCGTCGTAGCCATCTTTCCCGAGGGCAAGTCCGTGATCAGGGTGAGCTTATTGAAGACGCCACGACCAAAGTAGTCAGCAACAACGGAGAAGCCATCGTTCGAACACTTGAGCTGCCAGACACAAAGCAGCAGCATCAGCAAAAGCCTCTAGAGCCTCTTGCCTCCAGCCCCTTTCCTTTCTCCCCCTGCACTTGACGCCTCTGGTTTAGGGAACAGGGCAGCCCATGTCAGAACCTGGCTCTTTGCTCACTCCATGCTAGGGCTGGGTGTAGCCGCAGAACCTGCTAGATGTTCTTACACTGGCCATTCCAGCTCCTGTTTCAACCCTACATCTGAGCCATTCACCAAGGAGGTAATGAACAACTGAACCAAGTAGGAAGGTGAGTGCCTCAGCTGCTCTAACTTCCACACATGTTAACATGTTCCAGTTAAGGTCCCATTCTCACGTTCACCACCTCATCCCTTGGAAACACTATGTAGAAGCAACATTTTGGTGCCACAATTTTTTCCTTTCTCCCTAACTTGTTCTATAAAACTTGCTGACCAGCTCCCACACTGATCAATAGGTCTCAGCCCATCTGAGGGCCAGGTGAGAACAGATTCTCTCTTTCACCTTTGCACAGCGACAGGACTCTTCATGCCCTTTACACAATGCAGCCACCCTAGGGTCTCATGCCTCATTATTCAGTCAACATAACCTTGTTTACAAAATACTTTCAAGCCTTACCCTTCTTTACCAGCCTCCACACACCTGCAAATGAATCTGAACTCTATTCATGTCAACTTGGTAAGACAGGCAATGTTACCCTACCTGATGCTGAAACTGGTCGTGCAGATCTCTCTTTTGCTCCTGGGCTCGGATCATATCCATCACCTTGCGATTTTCTGGCATGCAAGTAGGACATTCAGAATCGCTCTCAGAGTAGCTTTCAAAGCAGTGCTGGTGAAAGGAATGACCACACAGGAAGTGGACTGAAGGCAGCTCCAATGCACTGGTGCAAATGCTACACTTGGTCTTCTGAAAAATCTTGGGACTGAGAGTGACAAGATGGAGAAGCATGACAAACTACACTTTACCTTAATAAAAGAAAACAGCAATTCTATCCTTGTATAGGACAAGACAAGACAGCACACAGTCCTGCACCTTGCTTTTAGCTCTTCAATTTCCAGGCGGATTCTCGTAGTTTCTTCTCGGTATTTCTGAATTCTCTGCTCATCCTGCTCTATCTGGCGGCTTTGCTTTTGCAGCTTGTTGACAAGATAATCCTTAATCACAGACAGGGTGGCTGTGGAGTTATGAGCCAGTGTCTGCACAACTGAGAGTAATTGAGATGTTAGTTTAAACACAAGCACAAAAACTGCAGCTATGCTTGTACTGCCAGGGTGGACTGCTTTCCTGAGAATGGCCACTTACAGGCAAAGACAGCTGGCATTCTCATGGAATCAGAAGAACTCACTTAAAGACCTTTCAGTTTGAGCTCTTCCAGAAATGGGCAACCGGGAGCATGTCTGAATAGCTCAGACCAAAAGGGACAAAGCAAGGATCTAGTAGTGGATTGGATTCTAGTTCTTGACCAAGGCACAACAGTTTTGGCAAGCCCTTCACCGTCCTACACTGACAGAACAGAAATCACATACCAGACATCTCACTGATACTGCAGATCTTTTTTCCTAATTAAAGAGCTGACATTGCTTTTCCCTATAGAGCAGGTTATTACCTCAAATGGTAGGCTCCAGTTTCATTGATTCTTCTCTCAAATGTCTGATCTACAGAAAGCACTACAAACTAGTTTGGGCTGGAGTTTTTTGGGGTTTGTTTTCCTGGTTTTTGCTTGGGTTGGGGTTTTACTGGGGGCAAGCTGGAGGTTGAGTGCCACATGTCATTACCAAGAAGCGGAGGCATAAGATTCTTGTTCTCAATGTGTTTCAGCACTGCAGCAATATACTCTTTGCAGTTCTCCTCCTTCCGTGCAAAGTAGCCAAGAGCCTGTTCCCAGAGACAAGCCTCTTGGTCTCCATACAACTCGCACACCTCGATCACCTTCTTGTACTGCTCATTCTGCATGTGGTAGTGCATGATCTGTTGGAAACTATGGGAGAAAGACTCATCAGCTGCAACAATCCATCTCACCCTTTGAGTTGTTTCAGGGACCCCAGGTTTTCACCTTGCCATGCAATCCCCAGACTCACGCAGAAGTCAAAGATAGATCTGTCATTCACTCTATGTAATTGCCTTGCTTTAACAACAAGGTATTTCAGCAGAGCAGTCATCTACTGTTCCCATCTTGAGACACTAATGAGATCACTACCATTGAAGGCATGGACATTTATGGCTCAGAAATCTCTGCAGTGGAGGCAAGAGGGGAAGGACAGGACACTAAAGACAAGAGTAACACTCACAGTTTGCCCTGCTCATAGAGGTAGAGAACACCATCCTTGAAATTGTGCATCTGACATAAGACCAAGGCCTTATCAAAGACTGTTCTGAACCTTCCACTCTTCAGGAGGGTGAGGGCTTCATTGTGCAACTTCTCCTTGATCTACAAAGAAGGCTGAGAGGTCAAAGAGAGCAACACAGCCACACACACATACACACTATTTTACACTAAGACCTGACAATTTGCAGCTCTTTCACACAGGTCAGTTTCGTTTGTTAACCCTTTTAAACCTGCATGACCCAGAACATGATTTTCTTCGCCCAAATAGCCAACATCCTCACAGACCTAGGCAAGCAAATAGAGATACTTCCATGGTCAAGGCCTCTGCTCACAAAAGCTGTATTGTCTGGAATCTGTCCTTAGATGAGATTCAAAAAAACCAAGCTCAAGCCACCCTGAAAGCAATATTCTCCCAGCTAGCAGGCTGCTTTCCCATTTATGTGCCATTTGTCCAGCACAGCATATGCATTGCCTCATGTTATCAATGCCATCTGGAAAAGGCATTGCAGGAAAGCAAATACGATTCACAGACACCAAATCTCTCCCTCAAAACTCAATGCTGGAGGAGCTCAAACCTGCTCATCTTCTTCATGTGCCCAGTTCTGGAGCCGAAGTTCCAATAAAGTGTCATAGACACCCTGTGGAGAGTCAGCCTGCACCTCAGTCATGTGCTCCAGAAAAGCCTTCAGTTCCCGAGAGTTGTTTGCAAAGACTGGGATGAACTCCTCTGAATTAGCCTGTAACACAGACAGAAAAAGACAAGCACCCTCATCAGTCTAAGCCAGACTGGTGCTTTCTCCTTGCCGTGAGGAATGTTCATTTCCAGAGTCTCAGACACGACAGATACAGCCGAACACAGGATGCCAACAGCATCAAGAATCAGTTCTGAGCAATAGCTTTAAGAGGTCTCCTGTCTCTGGGACCACCAGTACACCAGCACGGAGCTTCTCACAAAATCATTGAATAGTTTGGGCTGAAGGGACCTTTAAAGGTCATCTAGTCCAACACCCCTACAATGAGCTGGGATATCTTCAATTAGATCAGGTTGCTCAGGTCCCCATTCAACCTGACTTGAATATTTGTTTGCAGGGATGGGGGCATCTACCACTTCTCTGGGTAACTTGGTCCAGTGTTTCACTACCCTCATTATAAAAAGTTCCTTCCTTCTATCTAGTCTAGATCTGCCCTCTTTTAGTTTAAAACCATTACTTCTTGTCCCATCACAACAGGTCCTGTTAAAAAGTTAGTCCTCAACTTTCTTATAAACCCCCTTGGGATACTGAAAGGCTGAAATTGGGTCTCTCTGGAGCTTTCTCTTCTCCAGACTGGACAACCCCAACTCACTCAGCCTTTCTTCAGAGCAGGTGTGTTCCATCCCTCTGATAATTTTTGTAGCCCTCCTCTGGACCCACTCCAAAAGGTCCATGTCTTTTCTGTGCTGAGGGCTCCAGAGCTGGACAGAGTACTCCACGTGGGGTTTCCCCTGAGCAGAGTATGTTTAGGTATAATTCTCATTATACCTAAAACATCAGGCTGGCACCACAAGCCACGCAGAAGCACTTGCTGTAAAATTACTACTGGAGAGCAGCAACTCTCAATCAAAACAAACTGTACCTTTTTTCCTTTCAGCATCCCAGAGCTTTCATTATCTCCCGAGGGCCGGTAATCAGTGCAAAGGATCTTCAGCAATTCTGTGGTCTCATTAGGGACATGGTGCATCAGGATTTTACCATACCGCTTCATGTTACTCTCTGCCTGTTCAAAAGGCAGTTTTCCAATATAGTGCAAAGCTTCTTGGTAGTTCTGTGGAGACAGACAACAAAACAATCACAGAACACTGGCCTCTGCTCTCCACTTTGACGTTAGGACAGAAAGCATTGAAGACATGCTGTGAGTGTGCCACAAATTCCGTTTGCTCTGAATTATCACCTAGTTCACTATTCCTGCTCATCTTCCTCCTCAGGGAGGAGGACTGGATGTAGCCTGGGGGAAACATTTAGATGAATCCCCCACTAACTACTCAGCCTCCTCTTAAAGGGCACAGTAAAAAGGCACATCTGGAAGAGAACAAGACCCTCTGATTTCCACATGTAGTCTACCACACAAGCCAAAAATGGAAAGACAACACACCAACAGCATCAAGTGCTGCTCCCTGTTGCTGCGGCCTCAACAGTCTCATCAGCATGCTGTCGTCAGGAAAAAGGTCAGTGAAACGGTATTCTCACCAAAGAGGAGGCTAACGAATTGGTATTTTCCCCAATAAGAGCACAGGTGCGGTCATGTCTCCTCACCTTGATGTCCTCTAACTGGATTTTGAGGTACCATTCATGATGCTCATGCTTCTCTGCCAGGTACACAGCGTGGGAGTAGTAACCAGCTTGGCGAAGCACCTTGATAGCCGTTTCCACATCAAAGCGGACCTCACTCTCACTCGCCTCCAAGAACAAAAAGCAGAAAGATGGTCCCTCAGAAACATTCCAACAGCCCAGAAGCAGTAACCATTTATGTAAGAGGAGGAAAGCACGAGCAGGGACAACTTGGTACCTCTCATGCAAGGAAAAGATCACCCGTGTGGAAAGGAAGGAGTCTAAATGCCTCTCGCTTGCTAGTTGCACTGGCAGAAGCAAGCACACTCCAGACCAAGATGGCAAACCAACCAAACCAAGAATGTAAGAAGAGCTTGGAAATAAAGGAGCAAAGACAGGGGTACTGAGTGACAAATCCATTCTTTTCTCTCTTCACAGTCCTACAGGAGCCAATTTACACTACCCCTTTTTAATTATTGTGATGACATAATGTAGCATGATTTCACCTCCACCCAATACCTTAATGAACTCTTCCAGTTTGGAGCTGTCTTTGAGTTTGGTATAACAGTTCAACAGAAGTGTAGTATGGTCTGCATTGGCAAGGGACTGCAAATGTAGCGTCTGTAGATAAGCAGTAAGGTTGTGGATACGCTGAGCATCCAAGAATTTCCGAATAACGTAGGATGGTTCCAGCTTCCCTATAGTTCTGTGAGGGGAAGATTCATGTTACAAGATATTGTATACTCATGAAGTCAAAATAAATGGAGAAATTAACAACGGAACATAGAGAAGCCTTAACTTCAGCAGGCACTAACCCACTTGGGACCACTCAGCTATGCATCAGAAGCAACAACTAGTTACAGTGTAAGACTACCTATCTGCACACACAGTGATACAAGCGCCTCGATTGGGACGACTGTCCCAATCCTCCTTTAAAGGTGGCAGTGAGAAGATGAACTAGGCTCTGACTACATAAAAATGGGAAGCCAAAAGAAAAAGAGGAACAAAAGCAACGTTTTCCTTCATTTCAGTCACATAACCCAAAGTCAGCTTTAAATGCTCACGCCCATGTGGAGCAGTTTAGCCATAATTCCTGCGACAGTTAAAGCAAGTCTGACTCTCACTAGATGTCAGGGATTCCAGAGGCTGAGCTCCACAATCATCTAACACTTTGAGGCATTTAAAAAACTGAAAAAGAAGTTTTCAGTAAGCCCCAAGACAAGGCTGCTCTGAGTTTTAGTTTTAAAAAAACCAAAATCTTTTAAAACTGACTTTGAACTGTCTGAGTATTTTCCAAGAAGACTGTCATACACGGTCAAATTGCATCATCCATTGATACAGCAGCGACACAAAAGGACGAGCCAGAGACACCTGTGTCCAGGTTCAGAGAGAAGGAAGGAAGGGGCCTGAAGACCCGCCTTCTTTATTTTTTATATCCATTTGGAAATCACTATTCATTGGAGGAAATCAGTTCTTCCTCCCTCAACTACAGTGGTCAAAAGAAATGTCCATCAAAGTTCTGTGTCCATGAGAAAGGAATGTGAATGATAAGATACAGTTACAATAACATAGCTATGTTTACAGAAAAGAACCATGTGAAACTAGCTACAAGGGAATAATAATACTCAGCTGCAAAAAGCAGGGCAACAATCCATCTTACCCAGAGTGATATCATCAGGCCCCACTCCATCCCAATGTGCCAACATTATTCATGTTAAAATATGATCAAAGAGGAGAATTTTATCCTAAGGTATACAGAGTGATTTTCAAGCAACTTGTTCAAAGACTCACTGTTGTCTCATTGACATCTTTCTCTCTACAGATAGAATTTCCACCTCAAGTAATGTTTTTTTTGTTTTGGACTATTTTTATTCCTGGGCTGAAACAGAAGTCAAGGCCTCTCTAGCTCCTATCTGTACTACAATGTCACAGCTCCAAAGGACCCCCAACTACCGGATGTATTGCTGGATGGCTCCATCATGGTTTCCCTTGTTATAGAGATGATCGCCATACTGCCGGAAAATCTCTGACAAACCGTCGCTGTCCAAGTGGTGGCTCTTGGCCAGGTTAATGGCCATTTCAAATAAGTTCTTTCTGAACAGCATCTGTTAAATACATAGTAAGAGCAATGACAGAAATACCACCCCACAAAACAAGTTCAAACACACCCGGAAAACAAGCTCTTTCTTCTTTTTACTGCACACATGTGCTTGGGCTTTTAGATACCAAATGTCTTACAACACTGGTTATGATGAAAAGCTACTGGGTCCCTTGTTATGTAACTCACTTCCCTGAATGGTTTGATTTTTCAGTCTGCAGAACCAGGACAATCTTACAGACATAAAGCAGAGACTAATAAGAAAACAGATTTACATGCCTCGAGTTTGGTTTGTGTGTCCTTCTCCTGCAGTACATGGATCTTCCCATCTCTGGTCAGTACATACAGAGAACCCCACTCTGCCAAGACATCCACTATATCATCGAAGATTGAGCTGTATGCAATGAATTTGTTGCCCAAGTCATAGATATTCAGGACTTGTTTGTCTGAATTCTGTGCCTCATTTCCAGCAAATTCTGATCTGGAGAGCAGAAGAAAATT
Organism: Climacteris rufus; assembly: GCA_013398175.1. NCBI lineage: Eukaryota > Metazoa > Chordata > Aves > Passeriformes > Climacteridae > Climacteris > Climacteris rufus. The sequence continues at coordinate 757,416 of VZRZ01001930.1, read as the reverse complement.
TTAGAAAACAAGAAGAACATAACTTGAAATCTTGACACTTGTTTAAACTAGAGATGTGTAGAAAGCAAGACAAACAGGGTTCACTTGGACAATTAAACTAAGCGGTCCCAGAGGAAAAACACCATGTATTCTCCAAATTCCATCCTCCATGTATTCACAAATTCCATGTATTCACAAATTCCATCCTCCTGTTATACTGAGAAAGTCACTGAATTGGGAAAAAATCCCACTCATTCAGCACAGTTAACTGTCCTACTCTCCCAATGGAAGTTAATCAATGTATGAGTCTGGGTGAACCTCAACAACCTCTGACAAAGTTGCAATATGCCCCCAAGAGCAAAGCTTCCCAGGGAAGCAGGAAAAAGACAAAAAGCATGAAGCTGAAAGAGCAAAAAGAACTCATCTGTTCCGAGGAGCCCTACTTTGGGGAAGTCTTTCGGTCCTTGGAGACAATGATGAGGTACCCCCGATACCAGTGAACAATCAGCTTTTGTCCCTCGAAGGCAAAGCAGGGGCCACGTTCGTCTGGTTGATAAAGGTACACACATTCATTTCCCGCCACGATGAACTGGAGATCCTGGGAGGGGTCACTGAGAGACGAACAGCGCAATCCACAACCGTGAGTGTCCAGCTCCAGGTGAGGATAGTCTTTCACTGAAAGCATATAAGACTACAGAGGAAACTCAAGGGTTTGGGAATTGCTCTGAAGTAGACTCTGAAACCAACCGAATTCGTATGTCAGAGTCTCTTTTTTTCAGAACAGCTTCTCACCTGGATGTTCTCTGTGGTCACCACAAACAGATGTGTTGTTTTGCCAGACTGTCGAAAAGCAAGGCCAGTAACTGGGTAACTGCCTTCATGTAGGATCTGGGTCTTACTATGCCGATCTCGAGTGATGTCTCCTTTGGTAAGTACCACGCTCCCATCTGCAAAACCTGGTGAAGTGAACAGACTAAACTGTTACTTATGCAGCACACCTGAAATTTTATCCAGCATAAGTTAGGGCAGCTCCAGCCAGTGATAACACCATGCTCACCAGCAAGGTATAAATGGGATTGCCACAGGTTCTCATGTCAAGTCATTCTTCACCAAATCACCCCCCCATTGCTCCAGTTACAGTTCAGAGCTGTCGCACAACTGCACACAGGACAGCTCTGTTCAGCAAGCGTTAACCTGCTTTCCACACACAAACTTCACGTGCAGGTTAATTTTGTTTGATTTTGTCTGTGTTTTGTTTTACAGCCTTTCCATTTTGCAACTGTAACGATAATTTTAAGTCCCTTGCTTATTTTTCAAAACACACTACACATTGTAAAAAAGACCAGAGAGAGATTTTTAAGAGAGAGTAAAACATTCAGCTTTCACAGCTTGCCAACAGCCCCAGTCCTGTAAGTTGTTCGAGGGTTAAAGGACACCACACACACAGGGAAAGCTTTCTGATTTCAGTGCAGGGACCAAGTCAGCTGAGAGTGCTTGTAACCTCACAATATTACTGCTCTTACTCTGTCAGAAGTCAAGCAAGAAACATTACACAGGAATGGTTACAAAAAGGGAAATTGGCTTTTTTCTTTTAAAAAAGGCTTTTATAACATGCTTGAAAAAATAACTCTGTAACATTTGGTATCACAAAACTCATGGTTTTTCCTGCAGCAACAGAAGCTACTTTTAGTACTTTAAGTTCAATAAATACGTAGGCCTTACCAACTGGCGGGGAAAGAGGACATCAACTACAAATATGCAGTTCCCTTTTAAGCATCAAAGTTATTAGTGTAAAATATTCAGTCAGGCTAAATTTACACATTTATCTTCTTGAGCTCTGACAGCATGGGATACACAATCTCTCTGTGAGAATCAGGTAACAACTGAGAGAAGAAAAATCATCAGGATGTTCTATGCTGATTTTTGTTATCTCTTCATTTTCCTTACATCTCAGCAAGGACTGTAATATTTTTCTTAAGCTATTACAGTTCAGTTTTACTTACCAATAGCCATGAAATTAAGATTCTCGTGGACAGTTACGCAGGATACAACTGTGGGCTTGTTACCTGGTATTGCTGGAAAAATTCGCGTGCAAAGAGGATTACCACCGTCTCGTTTCTCCAGGTTCCAGACTTTCACCTACAAAAAACCATGATCTGGCATAAGCAAAACATGGAGTATTAGAAGGCCAAGACCTGGCATCAAATGTTATAGTACCCAGAATGAACAAGCTACCTCAGGTAAGAAAGGTCAACTGAGATCACAATAGTGTTAAGAAAGACCCATATTATAAATGCATTTTCCTCTTTTTGTCATCTGACTTACCAAAGGATTAATACCCTCTTCATCCTCACCAACAGAAACGAGGATACCGTGCTGCTTCAGCTGGTACAGGTGAGTTACCCTTAGTTTGTAAGCTTGGAAACTGCTGAGTTGAAGGGAGCGAGGCAAGAACCAAATCTGACCTTCCATATTTAGATCACAGTCAAGGCACATAACAGAAAAAAAAATATAAAGCCCCACATCTCCAATCATATAAGAATCAAACACGTTAATGCTTGCTTCTTGATGACCCCTAAGAGGGCTACAACAAACACTTCTGCAGAGCAACCCCGGAGCATCAACATATCCAGCAGCGGTTTGTGGTTTTTTTTAAAGCAAAGGACAGCTGCGAGCCGGAAGCTGCCGCATTCCCAAGGCCGAAGTACCCTCCAGCCCGCGCCAGACAGCGCCCAAGACTCGCCTGCGACGCAGCCTTGGCCCCGCCGAGCCCCGTGCAGGCCATAGCGCCCCGCCCCGGACAGGATATCCCCAAACACGAGGCTTCCCCGGCCCGAGTCGCACACCGCGATACCCGGCGGCAGCGCGAAGGGCTTCGCACCGGCCCCATCCGGCCCCGACGGCTCCTTCACCGTCTCTCTGTCAAAGAAGACGAAGCGGCGCCACTGCAGGTAGGCGGCCATGTTGGGGCCGGCCCCGCGCACCGCCCCTCACGTGCCCGCACGCCCCGCCCCGCGCTCACGCTGCACGGAAGCGGCCGCCGCAGTGCCAAGAAATTTGACTTTAAAGGTTGAATTTTGAACATACATATTGAAAAAATATCCCAGAGCCTGCTAGGAATTTAAAACTCAGAAGGGTGCCAACAGCCTTAAGTGACTCATTTTACAGTAATATTCTTGCATTATAGTAACTAATCCTTGACAGACGGTCAAATTTTAATTTGCCTCTCTCCAACAAGGCCTTAATAATACACAGATAAAGGTTTGGCATTTAAATGTGGGTAAGAACTAATGAAATCTGAATATTTGCTGTGAGTCCAGTTAGCAGGATATGGCTATTTGTGTGTCATTTGTGACAGACTGAGCTTCTCGGCTTAACAAAAGCAATATAGTAAATACATTAAAAATAAAGCTACATCTTTGAATACATGGGTTAGTTTCAATGCAACACGAGCAAAACAGACTGTATTCGGCATTTATGTGCTTATGCAGTATTTAATTTTCATTAGAACTGCACACCTTGACAGTTCTGGTGCCCCCAGCACTGCTCAAAGCGCTGCCTTGCTGTTAGACTCTCATCTCTGCTTTGGCCTGTGGAACTTCTGACTAAGTGTAGGTGACAGCACAGCCCCCAGCAAACAACATTGGGCCCGGAATTTTAAAAGCCTGCAAGTCACTATCTGTCGTAATTACTTTCTTTCCAGTCTTCATTCCCTTGCTTCACTTATGAACAGAGGAAAGAAACTGTCAATGTCAGGGCTAACTTGGGACTGCAATCAGATGCCAGGTAAAGGCGGTTGAGACAAGACTGTGGAGCACTAGAACCTGGAAGAACAGCTGGCAACACGGAGGGTCTGTGCAGAAGAAGGATGCCTCTTGTGGATAGAGGAGAGCACCTTTCCGTTTTCGAGTGCCTCCTTTTCTTGAAGCTTCTCTCCAAAGCTTGCCGCATCGGATGCAGACCGCGAGTCTCCCCAAGCATAGCGGCATGCTTTTCACTCAGCACAGTTAAAAGAAAAAAACAGAACAAATGGGAGTTCCAGGGAGCTTTTATTGAGTTTAATCAACAAAATCATGAGGATTTTACCATTCATCTTTTTTGCACTTGCAACTCATGAAGCTCTTCACAAGTCAGTGCTGCAACACATATAAAGCCAGAGAAAACACATTCTCAACAAAATCTGAGCTCCACTGGAGAGTTTGCCAATTGCCAATTTAACAGAAAGCCAATTTCCCCCTCCCTCCCCTGACTGTTTTGAAGGACTAGACCATATTGTTTGCTGGTTAACAGTAAGAATATCAACCCCTTGTCTAAATTCCACTGGATTATAACACTCCACTTAAATCACAAATAATTTCTTTTCTTGAAATAAAAGTTCCAGTTTCTTTCAATAAAGGGAACATTGATGATTTTCTTCTCCTGACACCCCTTCCCCAAAATTACTGGTTAAAATACAGCAAGGCTGTATCTGAATAAACTCATCCCTCCCCCCTCCCCTCCTTACCCTTCCCTTATTTGTCCACAGCAGAATTTAACAATGCTTCCACGTAGAGGCATCTTAGCAACACAATGATGAACTGAGCAAAGCCTACAGGATAATCTGTCAAAGCCTCCTTGCGAAGTTCAGATGCATGCTCTTTGGTCCATAGACCTGGTTTATTACAAAGATAAACTGTGATTCAAAAAAGATGGACCACAAGTTTACAGCAAACAGAAAACTCCGTTCAGGGACTACAGTTGCCCAACCTCTACCATGGCAGCTGTACTGCTGGAGTTTCTGGGAACAAAATTCACTTTGTTCTCAGGAAGCAAAGACCAGCCAGCCCCAGACCACAAAGTTCAGCACCAGGGCAAGAACCACCACAACAGCAGCTCAAGAAACACGGCATAACATCTCTGGATCCTCTCTTACAGAAACTGAGGCAAGACAGCCATCTGCTCAGGTTTGTGTCCTATCAGTCATTTGTAAAGAAAAAAACTGTTTGAAGCATTTTTAAATCCTTGGAGCAGACACCCACCCCCCCAAATTATTATTTCCCAAATAAAAATAAACAGATCAGAATGAGATGATTTGATACCACCATATACACAACATGAATTCATGTCGAGCTTCCCTGTTCTTACCCACAAAAAGTCACAGAGGGCAAGGAAAGATGCTCCCATCTCATTCTGGAAATTGAAACATGTATTTGAGACCAACCCACCCCCCTCCCTTTGGGAAAAGGCCTCCAGCCGCTGCAGTGCCCACCTGACAGCGCGCACCCAGAGACCGGCCTACAGATTCTCTCAAGTGACTGAAGATTCCATCGCCCTCTTCACAGCCACCTCACCCAGCTGTGAAGCTCCACTTCACAGACCCATGGAGTGACACTTTTAGACTTCCAACGGACAAAAATGCAGAATTCAGGTTCTCACTCACATCAGCTTTGTCAGAGGAAGTGTCTGACCTAGGGCTCACCACTGATGGCTCCAACTAAACCTTCTGTAAAGGCTGGTGACCAGCAAAAACAGGAGCTCACAAGAAATCTCAGGAAGACAATGTTTGTACACACTCCTTATCTTGGGTAGGGAACAAAACCAAGAAAACCCCAAAACAAAACAGTAATAAAAAAATCAACAAACAAACAAAAACCCCACAAAAAAAACCCCAAAACAAAACAAAAAACCAAAAAACAAAACTAGGATTACCCTAGTCTTCTGGAGCATCTTTCCATTTGCAAGATCGCATCTGTTAGAGATAGCCTAAATAGCACCAAGAATAGGCTGCTTCCTTCTTGACAAGAAGCCACCTAAAAATGGTGCCCCCGATAGTTTAGGTAAGTGCCAATCCTCAGTGAGAGGCCAATTTTAATGTAATACTTTCAAAATTCTGTGCTTCAAGAGGGACCATCAATGCATGGCACCAGGCTAACCTACCACAAATCCAAGCAGAGCACACACACGTGACCTGACATTGCTATCCTGTTCTTGTTACATGTGCATGCCCTGGTGAGATACAAAATTTATTTACATTTTTCATGTCTTTGTTGCATTAAAATGATCCCTCTTCTGTCTGGAAAATCATAAGCTGGCTGCAGTACAGGAGCAAGATTTTACTTTTGGTCAAAGTTACCACCCACAAACTCCCACCCCCCACCCCCAAAAATCACCCCAAAGTTGTTTACATTTAGTACCTGCCAGTCAGATGTAAGCTATGTGGCTCACAGAGAGTCTGTGACCAAGCTCTTGAGTTTGTACTCTAGTGCAGCATTTGCTACAATTATGGAGTCACTGCTGACAAAAAGAAGAACATCCCAAACACAAAAACCTTTCAGTCTTGTGAAGCAGTTGTCAGGAGGCACCTGGCTTGTATTTATGATCCTCAAGGAAAGAGATGGCTAATCCATCTTGCAGTTCCAAACAATTTTACTCCAATTCAAAAAAAGAAAAAGGGTCAAAATGGAGAGAAATTAAGACAATTAATTCCTGCCTCAAAGGTAAGCAAGCATGGTGTAAGTGAAGCATCTGTATGTGCAATAAATGATTGAGCAAAAGGGATTGTATTCATCCAGGTGCCTCCTGACAGTGGTGGTGAACAGGCTAAAAGGGATTTAAAAAAGAGTAATTTTTTGAGTTGTCTCACTCCTTTTGCCTGTAGATCAGGCCAAACATCAAGCATGTTGGGAGGGGCACAATTTAAAGCAACACTACTTGACCAGAAAGCACTTTTCAGCAATATACAATGCAAAATGACAGGGAGCAATTCATGCCAAACCAGAGTAGATGGCAAGCAGCTTCCTGCAGCTTCTGACGTTAACAGGGTTTTGCCCTTACCTGCTCACAGTTCTGCACAGAAGCCACTCTGGGCAGAAAATGCAGTGTTGCAGGAAGTGAATTGATTTCATAAAGCTCCAGAACTGTCAGTTTATGCATGTAAATTGGCTTGTATGGTCTCTCAAACCCGAATCCACACATTACACATACACTGCTCAGCGACACCTGCTGGATTTCCCTCACACCATGGTGGAACAAAGGTCATGGACCCCCTTCAGAGCTTGTCAGGTTCCTGAAGTTTCTAAAGGGGAAATCAAAGAGCATCTCCCAAACGGCCGAGCTACGGATTTGGAGGCGTTGGAGCCCCACAAGTGATCTCTTCCATACGAGCGGTACAGGACAGTGTTGCTAGCACCAGAGCAAATCCACCCTGACAAGGGACACTTGTGGAGACCTGCACTTCACAGAGGTCAGAACACTTCTCATTGTTTAGTGTTGCAGAAAACTGAGCCCCTCTCATCTTTAGCTGCTCCCATAATCAGTCTAATCCCTTTAACCTCGGTAACCTTCATCATAAAAGAAAAAGTTATATATGAACCCAAACAGAAAAAAAAATCATATTTACAGAGTTTGTACAATATACACATCTGATTTTCTATGGGACACACTGCACCAGAAGAAAGAGGGCCATGGCTCCGAAACAAGTCTACCTATCAAGTGCTGTAACTACTAATGAAGACTCATGGAAACCAGTCTTTAGTGTTCTGCTAGAGCACGGGGCTTTTCTTATGGCTCCTGCAAAGGATGACAGGCTATTCTTTCCTTCTGGAGCTACGATGCTGCACCTAATCAGCCCAGATTTCAGAGTTGGTTTCATTTTAAATACAGATATTTACAGTTTGGGTGAACTGCAGATGCATATCAACTCCTCCAATTACCA
>VZRZ01001930.1:739064-749710 GCA_013398175.1 Climacteris rufus | reverse complement strand
CAAAAAAAAAAAAAAAAAAAAAAAAAGTTGAAGAAAGAAGTAGTATTAGCAATACATTTCACTTCCCAGCCCTGGGTTTGAGTACTTGGGAAGGAGGAGAAGGGGAAGAGAGGGGAACTTTGACCTGAAACCAAAACCGGCTGTTGATTCCTTGGGCTGTGTCGGAAAGGTGATATTCTGAATGGTTTCATAGCATAAGGCACTTTGCACGAATAAGTAACAAGCTCTTTAGCTTAAAAAACAGATGAGTAACCTGGGAGAAGTTGAAATGCACTCAGTCGATGGTTAAAGAATTTGAAATAGCAGACAAGCTCATGTTCATCAAGATTCTTCTCTTTTCAGGGTTTCTCTTCTTCCCTTGCTGTCCCTCCCACCCAAAGGAAACAAAATTTAAAACCAGCAGTTAGTGCAACTAATGTTCAATCAGCACACAGTGCAAACAAGTGGAAAAACAAAAAGACATTCCTCCTTTTATCTTCTTTCTTCCTTGCTGCCAAATTTAAAAAGAAAAAAAGGCCGAGCTCTTTAGTCTTCATAGTTCCGAAATGAAAAGACGAAGAAAAACCCACAAAGAGAAGGGTATCCCCAAAGAAACGATGTGTCACAGATCTGGATCATAGGGCTTCACCTTCTGGCATGTGTAATCAAAGCCTAAAAAAACAAAAAGAAACAAAAACCCACCAAAAAAAAAAAAAAAAGAAAGGAAAAAAAAAAATCACACACACAAAAAAGGGAAAAAATAAACAAACCAACAAAAAAACCCCAAACAAAACAAAAACCAACAAACAAACAAAAACACAACCACAACACCCACAGTTAAATCTGTTCTATACAAAACCAGAACATAAGTGATGAATCACACTAACTATGCAACAGCTCTGGAAAAGTAAAGGGCATATTGAACAGCTGAACCCCAACCTCATCTTTGCACAAAGAGGTGCTATTAGTGCCCTTCTGTACCTACAGAATGCGACTACTTGCTCGTTGCTTGTCTTTTAGGAAGCAACAAACAGCTCTCTGGCAAGGTCGCAGCATTCCCCTTAGGAAGCCGCTCAAGAGCCTGTTTGACGTTCCTCACCTGTTTTGTATTTTATTTAGTAAGAAACATGTGAGATCGTTCAGCCAGCAAAGCAGAGGCTTGCAAGTCAGCTTGGTATGACTGTCTAGGGCTATCCTTGGATGATTTCAAAGAAGGGACTATAGGTTCATTTTAATGCTATCAAGCAGTCTGCTTCTGTAGCCACTTTTTTATTTTTGGTCATCTGAAAAGAATTTCAGCAGCTTCACTGGGATTCTCATTGTAATTCATGCTAAGAGTACACAAAAGAATGATTTTAAGCACAAACTGTATGGTGGTGGATCTTGCACGACAACATCTTAACGAAGGCCAGATCAAACGTCATCCTGCAGCTATTTTGCTTGACTGTAGTCCAGGGCAAGTCATCTTATAAAAGGATTTGATTGAGACACTTTTCCTCACACAAGGATCAGAAAGGGAGCACTTTCGAGTCTCCAACAGTGAAACCTTATTTTCTTTTAAAACTATGTAGACGACCTCAAGTGGCAGCAAAGATGAATTACAGCTTCACTCCCTACTTCCTTCGCTTCAAGAACTCTATGAATCAAAGGATACAAAAGAGGCAGCACCTTTTGCTTGAACCTGGTCCTTCTGGCTGGAGAGGTGCTTACTCCTCTGCTGGTGCTCTGTTCTCACAGCTATCCATTTTATCTCCTCACCTTTTTGAGGACTATTTTCCCTTCTGCCCCTGACCAATTACTCATTTTAGTTAAGCAATACAGAAAGAATTCCTTATGGTACTGGTGCTCCATCCTGGCCTTTCCCAACACCATTCCCCACTCCCTCTTTTCCCCATTTTTGGTCTCCTTAGCATATGGTCAGTATTTCAATTAAAACAACTAAAAAATAGTCATCCCTCCCCTCCCAGCTTCAGCACATCCATGGACTTCCTTGCACTGACACACTATTTCAAACCCTTGTTTTCACATTCAGAGCCTTTTCATCACATCAGTTTCCCTATTTCCCTGTGCTAACACTGACACATCGACACTACTTTCATCCAACACAACATCACCATTCAACAAGGCACTTACATACATACATTGTTTACTGTTTCTCATCTTCTACAGGTTCACTGTGGTATTCTGCCACATACAAGCTCTTGTCGATGTTGCTTGGTATGGGTTTAATTTCAGTTCCCAACTGCTCCTCAATACTTTTCAGGTTGAATCGATCATCATAGGTGATCAAGTTGATGGCCAGGCCAAGATGACCAAAGCGACCTTGAAAAAAAACCACACACCTGAACTGAACTGAACTAACAGAGGGCTGACAGAAAAAGTCTGCATACTGTGAAGTTAGTATCATTCTCTGATGACAAAAACAATTCCAGGCACAGTTCTCTACAATTTTCACATCAGTTTTTGATAAGAAATTTCAGACTGCTGTAGGAATCAAAAAACTCAGAAGGTTCAAAATGCTCTGACAAAAGCTCCAGGATAATTACCAGTGAGGAGTCTTTGAGAGTTCTTGAACAAACCTGAACTGCAAAGTTCAAGTACACTGAGTTCCTTTGTTTACTGCCTTTCCTAAGGGCATACTTTGCTGATGCCCAGGCAGGAGAAACAGACCTCAGAACACGTGGAGAAGAAGAAGGCATAAATCTCTATGCTTGAGATGCACTGGATGCTGAGTTTTCAGTATAGAAGGGGCAATAGTAAGTAATATGCCTTTTTTAGATTTCATTATTCAGGTCAGTTTCAAGAAAACAGCCCTTTATTCAGATAATATCCTCACTGAGGATAACCATCCGAGATGATACCCAAAAATAAATTTTTCAGAAAAATCAAAGCTACCTAAGGTAATTCTCAGATACAGTAATAAAAAACCAAAAGCCAATTCAAGGCTAAGAATCAAAGTCATCAGGAAAGTTGCACCTAAATCAGGTTTTTCCTCTCACCTGATCTGCCAATGCGATGGAGATAAGTCTCTGCCAGCTTTGGGAAATCAAAGTTTATCACCACATTCACAGCCTGGATATCAATACCACGGGTAAACAGATCTGAAAGACAATCCAGGTCACAAAGAAAGTTAATTTCAATGAGATAAAATGCTGACAGTATATAGGGTGTAAAGATTAACTGTGATTAACATTGCTTTGCACTGGTTTCCAGATACAAGCTTTCCTTGTACCAAAGAGAGTTTACATACAATCCTTATATATATACAGTTACAGTTTCTTCTTGCTCTGTATCTATACTTCTATTCTGCTTCTAGCAATTTTTGTTAAGATGCCCCAGACATATGTAGTGATAGCAGACACTGCCAGGTAATGCCCAAACAGGCCGTACAACAAAGAACTCCGATCTTATACAGGCCAATCAAAACTAAAAAAGTATTTAGAAAAAATGAGCTATAAACACTTAAAAGAATCAGCAAGACTTCACATGATCGTAGTGACAGTTCTACTCGTATTTCATAAAGTTTACGGCTCAACAACTCAGGGAACCCTCACGTGTGAAAAGAAAACAGAAAACGCTATCACAGTAAAATGATTTGTTGGCAAGCTGCACCTTCACAGTTTGTCACAAAAACCAAAACTCCACATGCCTAAAGGAGAGCTGCCCCCTGCTACATGCGGGCTTGACAAAGACATCTTACCAAAACATCTTGGTTTGGTTTCTTGCAACTAATTATCTATGATACCTGGGCTAATGCACTTTCTATCACAATCTCCAGAAACAGAAAAATGTTTGGGAACTGTTACCAGTGCAAACGAGATTGCGGCACAAGCCATTTCGGAAATCATGGAATACACGATTGCGGTGCTCCTGGAAATGCACACATACAAACAAAGAGGGAAAAAAAAAGAATCAAAAACCACAAACCGACCAACCAGCTGTTACTTTCAGGTATATTCAGGAAACGTTGAACTTTAATCATGCAAGTTTCTTCTCTTTCTCATTAGAGAACACCTGAGTTGAAAGACGCCGCCAGCATGTATTTTTTAGCACTCCTTACCATATATTGTAAAGAACTTACTCCAGAGAGTCTTGATCACACTTTTTGAAAAAAGCTATTAACTGACTGCATTTTAAAGCCTCAGAAAAGGACTATGTAAAGTTACAATCACACGAAACTCACATCAACAAAGTTAAACTGATAGTTTGACTGTTGTCCTTCTCCAGTCCCCTTGCCAAATTTAACATTTTATTCATTCCCTTAAAAACTGAAGTTGGCAGTAACTTCCTTCTCCAGTATGAAGCATTTTTCATTACTGATTCAGAACTAGGGGTGAGATGAGTCAATTTTCCTTGAAGACTCTCCTCTCACAAACATATCACTTTGGGCCACACAAAGATTAAGTAATATCACTGTTAAGTTAGATTTAGAAAGATAATGAATAAGCTGAAGCATTCAGCAAAAACACAGCTGTCCTTTGCCAAAAGATCATCTACTGACTGATCAAAAGCATACAAAAATCAGACTTCAAGGAACCCACTTGCATATCTCTCTGTTCTCAATAATACCACCACTTCTGCTAAATCAATTACTGCTCTGCATCTGGCCCAGCAAACACTGGTGTTACCCATCAGCTGCATGAGCAGCAAGCTAGACTAGTTTACACATAAAATGAAAAAAAATGTTTCAAAGTACTGCTGTTCTACATGCATCACTTCAGCCTTCTGGCATCTTTTAATACAGTGTGAGGCTGGAATAAGTGTGAGCTAGTGTACTATTAACAGAAACTTCTGCATCTGCAAAGCTGCAATGGCATTTTTCATCACCTACACCAAGGCCACAAGAGCCTGGTCACCCTACGCCAGCCACAGCTTTCACCAAGAGGTTTGATCAAACCCACCTCCTCAACTTCTCAGATTCCCCTGCAGTCACAGTGCAAGACTGCCCTGTCTGCAAAGCCACACAGGGCACTCAGTGGGGTAAGTACTAGAGTTTTTGTCTTTTGTTTTAAATCAGGCCTGTTTTCATCTGTGGTAGTTACACTAACATGCGTGTTCTACCCTGGCTTCCCAGGCTGCCAAAGCGAGGCAGCAGCACTAAGAACTGTGCCTTGTGGCTGCAGTTTGTGCTTACACTGGGATTAATTAACTTGACTTTCGAATACCAACTAGCCAGCTACACTGAACAGTTCAGAAAGAGGACTGGGATAGGGACTGGCAGTGGGTATCTAAGACCAAACCTACAGCAAAGCAATACATGTTTCAGTTCACAAAGAACATGCAAATTTAAAGAAAGCATGAGACTTAATTCAGCCGCGCAGTAAAGCTTGGGGTGCTGTGGAACAAACCACTGTAGGCTTCATACTCACCTGTCTCATTTTAGCATGGATATAGAAGCAGGAATAGCCCAGCTGGGAGATCTTTTTGGCTAACAATTCAACCCGTTGAGAGGAGTTGCAGAAAATGATCGACTGGTTAATCTGGAGCTGAACATATAAGTAGCGTGCTCAGTAAGTGCAACATTTCACTAACAAATCATCCCAGTCATGTCTAAATCCCTTCCAGAAAGAAAGCACAGCAGTATGCTCCTGGTAATTTACATAGGATACATTTTTGTACAAGAAGGGAAAAAATTAATAAAGTTCTGTAACACAGAGGTGCAGAACAGGAAGCATGCATTTTTAGTCTTAGCTATATAGCACATTTTGACAAAGGAAAGGTTTCATTAAGTTGCCTTTGAAACATTCAGTCTTATTCTTGGTTCCAAAAGGAAAAAGGCTTCTGATATGTTCCTGGCCCAGCCCTACTCCTTACCCTGGAAAAGAGCGTATTGAGGCAGTGCACTTTCTGACGCTCAGTGACATAGGCATAGTACTGAGTAACTCCCTTCAAGGTCAGCTCCTCCATCAGATTAATCTCGTAGGGTTTCTGCAAATGGGAATTCTGAAAAATAAAGATACAGATAAAGCAGACAAATCAAAGTGCAAAAAAATGTAGGTAGTTCCCACCCTACAGCACACTTAACTTCCTCCAAGGCAAGGATGCACTACCTCACTCTTCACCACGTTCTGAAAACAGACAGCGTGGGTAAAATTTCACAAAGGATTACTTATAAACCTAAGGTGACTGAGCAGGGCAAACAGGAGCACCCTCCAGAATCAAATGTGCACAGATGACATAACTAATACAAAAAGGGGAAAACAGCACCTTATAAGCAAAAACTGTACGTATCTAGCTTCCCATTAATGAAGCTGTGGGTCAAAAATTGTTTTCAAACTTCTGTCCTAGACTTAGGCTGATTTAGATTAAACGTGTGAAGTTTAGATGTATTAAAAAACCAAGCACTAACAGCTAGGCACCACTCATTCACACCGTTCCTGTTCTATGTCGCCACCACCACCACGGATACATCTGCACTCACCATAAACTTCTGCACACTCAAAGGAAAAGTGGCTGAGTAGAGCAAAATCTGTCTGTTTTTAGGTAGTGTGAGAATAATGTCTTCCATTATTTGAACAAAATCTTGAGATAGCAACTTATCTGCCTGTAACAGAAATAATAAACAGTAAGTTAAAACAATGGCCTAAGTTTTCTATCTTCCAGTAGCTCCACATTTGGAGGACGGAAAAAAAACAGTTACCAGGGGTCATCCAAAAGCTTGCACACAACTATATTCTCTCTCACTCAGAAGACTGTACACTACTGGATGTTCATTAGTCAATTTTATATACAATTACCTGGTAAGCACAGCTCCCTCATCATAAATGGAAACCAAATGAAATGCATTCCTTTGTTTCAGAATAGACTGCTACTCTGTTCTTCAGCATCAACAAAGACAGCAAAGGCAAATCTTCCTAGACTGTTTTCTTAAAAGATTCACATGCAAAAAAAATCCTCCTGCCAATATAGTTTCTCAAAAATACTGAGAAATGGAGGAGCTACAACCTTATAGTGTCTGTAAGCAAGTCTGATTCATTGCTGTGCACAGAAAGGAGACTCACTGAAACACATCATTGCTTTAACTTGGTGTTAAAATCCCAGAACATTTAACATGAGTAACTTGCCTCATCCAATACTATCATCTGGACATGCTCGACTTTTGCTACTCCTTTCTTGATGAGATCGAGAATTCTCCCAGGGGTAGCTATCACCACATGCACTGTAAGGTTAGAAGAGGGGAAAAAAAAAAAAACAAACAACCACGGTTGAGGCAACTAAAACAGTGTTTCCTTCCAGCATTCATGGCCATGTTTCATATTAGCACTTTGAAAGAATGACACCAGTATACAAACAGCAAACAAGACAGCGTAGTCTGTTTTGTAACAGACAAACAGTAACAAACAGAAATTCCATGTCCACACTGTAAAAGCCACAAATGAACAGCAAGTGAAGTGTAGCAAAAGTGCTCTGACCTGTATCATCAAGCCTCATTATGTCATCGCGCAAATTGGTTCCTCCCGTTGTTGCCATCACTTTGGCACCTCCCATGTGTTTGCTGACTTGGATACAGATTTGACTGACCTGCAGGGCTAATTCACGGGTGGGAACAATCACCATTGCTGAAAGTCAAAAAACATCACTGTGAGTTACTGGTAACACTCTGTATCTTAAATACTCATCCTCAGAGGAGACAGATTTTATCTAGTAGAATACTGGAAGTATGGTTTTGGAATTCCATTCTCAGTATCCTAGAGCAAGACCTAGGAACTGTTTATGACAAGGCAAATTCCATGCAAGGGTTCTCCATCCCTTGGTGCTCCCTTTGCACAAGTACCCCACCCAGCACACTTGCATATTAGTGCACATCCACCTTCCAAGGCCAGACAGTAAAGTCTAGAAATCTTCTTCCATTTAAAGCTTTTGAAAGCAAATTCCACCTCCCCTCCACCACTCCCATTAACTTTCTCTCCAAGTACAAGCAGATAACCTACACTGCCCAATTTCATTAACCAATTTCAGATTCAAATCTCTTATGTAGTGGCTGACACCATTACCTGGCTGCACCTAAAAGAGATCCACCTCAACTGACCTTGTATATTGTCCTTCTTTAAGTCTAGCCGTTCAAGTAAAGGAATGAGGTAGGCTCCACTCTTGCCTGTTCCATTTTTTGCTCTAGCCAAGATATCCCTACCAGATAAAGCAATGGGGATGCTCTCCTCCTGAAATGCAAGGACAGACGGTGCGTGAGCAATTAATCATAAGCCATGCTCCCTGAAGATGCTGACCAAATTTAACTCCCCTTGCTAACAGTATCACATGAAATTTGACTGCTTCCTGATCATTATTATTATTATTATTACTATCCTGCAACTACAAGCACAACAGATTCGCAACAGGAAGAAGTTAAACTCGTCAGTAAAGAGTTCCCCAATATATACCACTTACAAGTCCCTATCTTGTCTGATCATAAGAGAGGGGGTAAACTCATACTAACACATTATGAAAAAAGTGAAAAACTGGGAAAAAATAAAAGTGAAGAGACAACGACAGTCACTAGCAAACTCCTCCAACGGAAAAAGATTCCCACTATGTCTTAACATCAGAACCAGCTCAGCCCATGTGATTCCAACCTGCGTATTCCTGTGACATGTCAGCCATCTAAACACAGGGCTCACGTATTTTTAAATTTACTACCTTGTACAGCAACATCTAAAGAAATTTCAGCATTTTCGAAACATGGTATCATGAGAATCTGTTTATCAGCAAGGCAAGCCATAGTTTTCTTATGCCTTAAAGAGACAAAGGCGGCATAGAGTGGCAGAGAGTGATAAACCTTAAAAGACAGATTAGAAGAGAGTTCAACCTTCCACTCCCCATGAAGTTTACACATCAATAGTTCTCAATAGAACAAGCCTTAGAAGTAAAAGAAAGATGGAGGAACAGAAAAGTAAACTTGCTAAAATATTCATCTTTCTCCCACAATCTCCATTACTCTTCTTTCACAGGATTACAATAGAGCAAGACAAGACTGACAAAGCCATAACTGTATTTTTAACAACTAAAGGTATACAGCTTATGGTAACTCAGTTTCCTGGAAAATGTGCAGTTCTCACTGGGACTACTTACGCAAAAATGTTACTGAACAGAGAATAAACAAATTAACACCTCCAGCATGAAAAGAAAAATCCAAGTTAACTGTCTCCAAAGTATAAGGCACCCCCATCACAAAGTCACCGACTGAATGAGTTAGTGATTTAGTCAGGGGTTAGAAATTCTTGCCTTTCCCAAAGGGCCACCAATTTTTATCATTCACAACTTCAGTCTTCCCCAATGATGACACAAGTATCTGACATTTAGGCATAAGAATTTCAATACATTTATAAAAGTTAAAAGCAGCAGCTAAGTAGTCTGTTTGCAAACAACCTGAATAGGAGATGGTTTTTCCCAGCCCATTTCAAAAATTCCCATCAGTAGCTCCCGTTTCAAACAGTAATCTTCAAACTCGTTTCCTTTTGTGGAGGTCACATCCTGAATAATCAAAAAAAAAAAGTACAAAAGTACAAATCCATCAGATTAGGTCATAAAACCTGCAGCTGTAGATTGGTCTGAAATTGCCTGTGCAGGAAGACCACAAATTACTATACATGAATTCCCACAAACCCATGCAACACCCTACAGTGCACAGGAAACATTTGCTTTCTCAGAGCCAGACACAGCTCGTGAGTGTATACAGTGAAACCTTCTCATCTGCCTCACACAACGCATGGATGATCAGCCCCATGCTGTACTACTAAAGTAAGAAATCCAATGCACTCCATTTTTGAGCTTTCCGAGAGAAGCATCACTCAAAAGCAGTTAGAGAACAAATGAACTCTTCACTTAAAACACTAAGAGCTGAACTGCTTTTTAGCCTTTGCTGAGGACAAATATTTTACCACTGCAACCTCTCCCACATCTTTTGTTTAATATTTATCCCTACAATTCAATCACCCTTACCGAAGTTTTGATTCTCAAATCCTTTGGAGGGAGTTTTAAAGTCTTCTTCCAGTCATCACCAGGTCTACACCAAAATAAAATGAAAACAGCTTTTAAAATAGTATTTTGATTTTCCATTTTATTTTCTTCGATATAGTGATGAGCATGTAATATTTTCACCTCCTCAAAGCTAAAAGCACCTACACATGAGCTCCAGTCTTCTCTGAGCTAAGCAGGATGTAACAGGCAGAAAACTGTAAACAGACAAAATCAGCAATCTGCCAAACAAATTTGTGAAATCTTTATCCAGTCATGATTCAAGTCCCATTTTTAGGGCACTGAATCAACCCGTAGAACAGATTTAAAACTGAGCACTGACTTAGTCACGTAACAGAAACTGGCTATAATAAAACCACAAGAGAATATTTCATCGCTTAGAAGAAAAATTATCTTGCCCAGGGAACAACCTCTCTTAATCCCCAAGTAATGTGAAAAGATAAAAAACACTCTTGGTGAAAAAATGAAGCAATAAAACACTCCACTTGTTGATCAAATATCATTTGCTCTCAGTGAGATTTAGACACCCATCCTCTCTTGAAAGCCACTATACAGGAGAGCAAGTCCTTCTCTTCACCAATCCCAGGAAATTATGAGCGAATTTTGATAAGTTTAATTCACCAGATTTGCTAGAGTAACCATGTAATGCATTTAAAAAAAAAAAAAAAAAAGCACACGGGGGGGGGGGGGGGGGG